>PVKN010011586.1:0-21507 GCA_004027915.1 Capromys pilorides | reverse complement strand
GCCAAGGACCCGGGTCAGAGGCGGTGTCAGGGGGTGGGCGGGCCTAGGACCCGGGTCAGAGGCGGTGTCAGGGGGTGGGCGGGCCTGGGACCCGGGTCAGAGGCGGTGTCGGGGGGGTGGGCGGGCCTGGGACCTGGGTCAGAAGCGGTGTCAAGGGGTGGGCGGGCCTAGGACCTGGGTCAGAGGCGGTGTCGGGAGTAGCTTCCCTGCCTACCTGAGACTCCCTGAGGAGTGCAAGAACCTCGCTCCTCATTATTTCCCAACACGAGGAAAACTCCCAGAACGCCAGCTGTGAGCATTAGTGGGGCTGCCCCGCCTCTCTCGCTGGGCACGGAGCGGGGACCTTCCTCCTTTCCAGTTGTGTCGATCTGTTTCTGCACCCAGCACGGGTGCCCTGCGCTTCTCTGGCTGTGTCTGTGCCAGCTGGGGCACACAGGGCCCTGGACCTGCTCTGGGACCAGCGCAGAGACCAGCAAAACAGGGACCAAACCCCTCCTCCCCTGCAGAGCTCCAGGTGCACTGGGCTGGGGACTCCCCCAGATGGCATAAGAGAGGGATGTCCGACGTCGCTGGTGGGGTACGTTGGAGTGGGGTACCAGGTATTTGGGTGTTAGTGTGTTCCCAGCCTGAGCCACTCTCAGCCTTCTCGGGTCCCTGGGTCTCAGGCCCAGTGCCCAGCTCATCTGCTTCCTGTGAGCCCCCAGATTCACATGACTGCAAGAGGCCAGACACCTCGTCCAAGTGGCTGTGAAGGGTCCTCCTGGAGTTCCTGGCCATGTCCCCTGCTCTTCCAGGGGTGCTGGTGCTCACGTTTCCAAGGAGATGGCCACAGGCTCTGGCGTCTGGGCCAGGCTCTGGGAGTCACAGGCGTGAGGGTGTCCCGCTGTGCTCTGTGGCCTGAGGCATTTTGGTCCTCAAGCACAGACCTCCGAGCACTCACAGCCTGGGGCTCTGTCTCACAGCACCAGCTACGGGCCCAGGCCGCATGGAGACTGAAGGGGGCAGCAGCCCCCAGGTAGGCTCCTGGCCCGGCCCTCAGCCCCGTCCTGTGCGCCCCTCCTTCCCTAGGACGAGACCTCCAGGATAGGGCACTTGAACCAGCACTGCCAGTCAGAGCTGCCTGCTGCCTCCTGTTGGGTTTTTTATTTTGTTCGGTTTGGGTTTTTGAGATGGTTTCGCTGTGTAGTTGAGGCTGGTCTTGAACTCACTACGCAGCCCAGGCTGCTCTAGGATTCACAGTGATCCTCTTGCTTCAGCTTCCCGAGTGCCAGGAAGAAAGGCATGTGCCATGACAGCTGGCTGCGGCTCGAGGAGCAGTACTGGCCCCCAGGGTGCCCAGCGCTGGCTGAGTCCCCTTTGGGTGGTGGCATAGCTGTGCCAGCCTCTGTTCCAGGTCCTTTCGCTCCATCCTGAGGCGGGCAGGGGACACCCCAGGGAGCCGGTTCTACCTGCACGGTTCTTGCTGTCTTCCTTCTAGACCAACACGGGGATCCGCAAGAACCTGGAGCAGGAGATCATCCACTACCGCTTCAAAACCTCCTTCTTCGACATCTTTGTAAGTGGCCTGGAGAGACCCTGGAGGGGAGCAAAATGTGACAGCTGGGTTCTCCTCTGCCTGCAGCACTCGCCCGAGGGGCCAGGGAGGCCCTGCTCCTGAACTCCTGGCCTCAGGAGTTTCCTTGGGCCCTGTCCAAAGTCACAGCAGAGCCAGCTGGGTATGGTGGTGCACACCTGTCATCCCAGCACCAGGAGGCTGAGGCAGAAGGATCATTGTTGAGTTCAAGGCCAGCCTGGGCTACACAGTGAGCTGAAGGCCAGCCTGAACCGATAGGGAGACCCTGTCTCAAAAAGGCAAACAAGAAAGAAGCCAGTCACATCAGGGTGACCCCAGAGATGCGCCTGCTCCTCTGGAGGACACTGACCCTGGAGGTGCAGGACCGAGGGGGTCACCCTACAGTGGTGGTGGTGGTGGGGTACCCGCTAGCCCTGGTGGCCCCTGTCCTGCCAGGTCCTGGCCTTCTTCCGCTTCTCTGGGCTGCTACTGGGCTATGCGGTGCTGCGACTGAGGCACTGGTGTGTGATCGCGGTAAGGCTCCCCCAGGGTCCCCAGGGCGAGACCCCCAGTGGGGGTGAGGGTGGTGGGAGGAAGAGGACCCCTCCCTGCCTTGCCTTCCTCTGTCCTGCAGGTCACCACGCTAGTGTCCAGCGCCTTCCTCATCGTGAAGGTCATCCTCTCTGAGGTCAGTGGCTGGGGTCTGGCTGGCTTGGGGCCATTTCTGCGCAGTGGGGTGACTGCCTTTATTGCTGGGGAGGAGTGTGGGTGGATTCCACCTTGTGGTCACCCTCAATGACTTCCCCTGCTCACTTGCAAGCCAGCTCAGGAATTAGGAAGTTCTTCCTGCGGTCTCACTTGGGTTTATGCTGCTGCAGACTTAACCCCAGCTGAGAGACCTGTACTACAGGGGATGCCCAGAGCAGGGGCAGGCCTCTGATGGGGCCCCTGCTTGGACCTCAGCCCCCCTTACCTTCATGTAGCTGCTCAGCAAAGGGGCCTTCGGATACCTGCTCCCTATCGTGTCTTTTGTCCTCGCGTGGGTGGAGACCTGGTTCTTGGACTTCAAGGTTCTGCCGCAGGAGGCGGAGGAGGAGCGATGTGAGTGTGGGATGGGGGTGCGGCGAGGCTCATGCCGGGGTGAGGGACAGTGGTGACCCCACATCTGCTCCCCAGGGTACCGGGCAGCCCAGGCTGCTGCGGCCCGAGGCCCGCTGCTGTTTTCCGGGGCGCTCTCCGAAGGCCAGTTCTACTCACCCCCAGAATCCTTTGCAGGTGAGGGCCGCTGGGAAGCGGAAGAGAGGGGGCTGCGTGTGCTCTCTCTGTTCCCGCTCGCTCCCCGGGGACCGCCGCAGCCCTCCCCCACGCTCTGAGCCCCCACATCCTCGTGCTCCCTCCCGACCCTCATCGCGCCCACACCGCCCCACCCCTTGTCATCCTGGTTTCCCTGCAGGGTCTGATGATGAATCAGACGAGGAAGTCACAGGGAAGAGAAGCTTCTCAGCCCAGGTACCTGCCTCACCTATGCATGCGCGCACACCCCACCCTACCCTTGCAGGGCCTCCCCGCCAGGGGCTGGGGCTCAGGCCTCTGGGACCTTCGGCAGGGCGGGGACTTCCAGGGCAAGCCCAACCCCCTGACCTGGCTCTGCCTCTGCCCTGGCAGGAGCGGGAGTACATCCGCCAGGGCAGGGAGGCCACCGCCGTGGTGGACCAGATCTTGGCCCAGGAAGAGAACTGGAAGTTCGAGAAGAATAACGTGAGGACCCCCGTACCCCCAGGCGAAGATGCAAACCCTCACTGGGCAGTGTCCACCTGGCCTTTTCTTTAATGATCAAAACATTGTCTCTAACCGAGTATGGTGGTGTAGGTCTATAATCCTAACACTTAGGTGGCTGAGGCAGGAGGATCAGTGTGAGTTTGAGACCAGCCTGAGCTACAAAAGTGAGCTCAAGGCCAGCCTGAACTGCATAGCAAGACCTTGTCTCAAAAAAGACCCCCCAAAAAATTATCTCTGAAGACTGGAGGGGGACGACTGGGGAACAGAGACCTGGCGTGGTCCCTCTGTCTAGCCCCGCCCCCTGGAGATGGCAGTGGCTTGAGGACAGGGTTCTGGTCAGGGCTTCAGCTTTTTCAACTCAAGATCAAAACTTCCCTCTGCCCTGCCCCATGCCCGTCACAACCACTGCCCTTTAGAGGCTGCTCAGATGTCCCCAGCGCTGTGAGTTCCCCCAGTGCCCCAGCCCCTCCACCACCCACGCCCACTCTGTCCCTGCTGCAGGAGTACGGAGACGCTGTGCACACCATCGAAGTCCCCTATCACGGCAAGACCTTCATCCTGAAGGTGAGTGGGGCCATCTCAGGCCTCCTGTTCTGTCAGGGGCTGCAGGAGGGACCCCACAGGCCCCTGAGAACCCTCAGCCCACCTAGTCGTGCCCACCTTGCTCAGAGCTTCCTGCCCTGCCCAGCGGAGCTGGTGTACCAGGAGGTCATCCTGCAGCCCGAGCGGATGGCGCTGTGGAACAGGACGGTGACCGCCTGCCAGGTGAGCCCAGCTATGTACTCTGGTGTGCCTCAGTTTGCCCGTCTGTGCAGTGGGGGTGTGGTCGTAGCACTACTTGGAGAAGACAGTGTGTGGCCCACGGCCCTGTGTTTGGGGACCCAGCAGGGAGGGCAGGCCCAGGTCCCCATGTTCTCATGCCATTGCTGGGCTTTTTGGTGGGTGACACCTCAAGACCCCACATGGGCCCTCAGATCCTGCAGCGGATAGAAGACAACACCCTGGTCTCCTACGATGTGTCGGCAGGCGCTGCAGGCGGCGTGGTCTCCCCCAGGTGAGCACCTCACACCCCAAGGGCTCACCAGCCAAAACCTTGGCTTGGCCCCCCCCTCCTAACCCTGCCTCCCCTAGGGACTTTGTGAATGTCCGGCGTATTGAACGGCGCAGGGACCGGTACCTGTCCTCGGGTATTGCCACGACACACTGTGCCAAGCCCCCGACACACAAATACGTCCGGTGAGCCTGGCCCACGGGGTCACCCTGGGCCCACAGGGTTGCTGCGTGGGATGGGTGGTTTCTGCCTGGGGAGACCGGCTCCCTGGGGTCCCCTTTCTTCCTGTGCCTGCTGGGGCTGAAGGCTTTTCTGGGACACTCAGTTGGGCTCGGTGTGGGCCCTGCCACCAGCCACTGGGCGGCAGGCGAACTTGTGCCCTCCGGGTGCCACTTGCTTATCTCTGGAGTGGATTTCTGTGTGCTCAGTGTGGCTGGGGGAGGGTGAAGGCCCGCCACTGCCGCCTCCTCCAAGTTGTGGTGCCTCTCTCCTCAGAGGGGAGAACGGGCCGGGGGGCTTCGTTGTGCTCAAACCAGCTGGGAACCCCCGCACCTGCATCTTCATCTGGATTCTGAACACAGACCTCAAGGTGAGGCCGTGGAGGCCTCGTGCCTCCCTCCTGACCTGGCTGCAGCCTGGGGGGTGGAGGGGGCGGCTGTCCCAGCTTGACACCCCAGCTATCCCTGGGCCCATCAGTGCTGAGCTCAGAGTGCCGTGCGGGCTGTGAGGAGGGGCCCTGCTGGGCTGGGGTCACTTGTCCTATCCCCACAGGGCCGCCTGCCACGGTACCTCATCCACCAGAGCCTGGCAGCCACCATGTTCGAGTTTGCCTTTCACCTGCGGCAGCGTGTCGGGGAGCTGGGGGCCCGAGCGTGACCACCTTGTGGACAGGGATCGCCATGGGCCCTGGAGCACAGAAGGGGACTGGCCCTGACCGTGGGCGGCACTTGGGCCCCGACCGCTGCCCTCTGCCCGCTTAGAAGCACTACAGGGCAGGGGCCAGGGCGCCCGGACAGGAGGAAGCGGGGTCCATGCGCACGCCGCACCGCGTCCCCACCTTGCCAGGACCAGGGCTGGAGGAGCAAAGATCAGGATGCCAGGGCCAGACCCGGCGTGCCCAAGTGGAGCAGCCCTGCGCCTGCCCACGGTCACTTGCTGGCTTTCTCAGCCACTTGCTGGGTCTCAGGCCTTGGACCTTGCACTGTGGGGGCACAGGGGAGGGGGCAAGGCCTCTGTGACTCTCACTGCCTCCTGGGACCTTTGTCACGTGAGCCAATTAAAGACATGAATTCAGAAGCTGAAGCTGCACCCTGCTGGCGCCCGGCACCTCGGCCTCCTCCGCCTCCTGCGCCTTGCCGGTTGTGCCTTGACTGGTGGGCGGAGCTGGTGGCTGGGCGGCCACAGGGCTGGCTCAGGGTCAGGGAGGCCAGCAGTGCCTGTGGCCGTCCTGCCTGTCTGCAGGGCTGAGGCTGGGTGACCTGGAGATGGGGCCTGGTCACGGGCACCTTTGGGAGCCCAGGCCTCTGGGGGTGGCGTGGGGCCAACAGTCGCAGGCAGGTAGCCACCTCCCTGCGGGCAGTTTGTTTGCAGCCAGCTGGGTCCTGCCAGCCCTGGCCAGCAGCGTGACCCAGCCATCCAGGCCTGGCTCACCTGCGCTCCCAGGCCTCAGAAGCCAAGGCAGGAAGATCAGAAGTTTAAAATCGGCCTTGACAGGGTATGGAGACCTTGTCTCAAAAGTTAGCGATACAGCACAATGCAAAGGTCCTGGGTTTAATCCCTGGGGTTGAATTGCGGAAAATGAAACTGGGGTCAGTATCATGGGGTTACTGAGATTAAAGACTTGGGCGTGGCGCTCCTAGTCCAAGCCAGGCCCTGTCACCTGCTGTCTCCACGGTGCCTCATCCCTCACCTGTCCTCAGCAACCCCCCCCACACACACACACACACACACTGGTGCCCTGGCTGAGTTTGCACCCAGAGGCCTCGGACACCGCTCCGTGATGGCTCCATGGCACCATCGCAGTTCATGGCCTGCTCGTGGCCCTTGGGACTCAGCCAGATGCCCTCACGGCACTAATGACCCCATTTGTACCCCGTGGGGTGCTGGGGTAACATGGCGTCACCTGCCCCCTCTACCCTGACTGGGAGACCCCTTCTCTGAGCACTGATCTGGCAGGAAGGGCACCTGGTGGGAGTTGGCGCCTGGAGTCCCAGGTGTGGCATTAATGTCCTCTCCCCTGGAGTGGCAGTGGTATCCGGGAACCTTCTGGTCAAGGGAGTGGGGGGGGGTGCCCTTGACCTGAGAAGGCAGTGGGGAGGGGACAGTGCCCGTCACGCCTGTGGGCCACTGATGCCCGCTGTTTACAGACAGGCTCTGCCGGCTCCCCCTGGCACAGCACCACCAGGGCGGCACGGGGCTGCGCACGTGCTGCCGCCTGCTCACAGCCAGGTACCTGGGTGCTGCCCTTGAGACCCCAGGCACCGCCCCGGCACCCCAATACCTCTGGAGGCCGAGCTCCAACCTGGGGCAGCCGGAATGGGGCACCCCCACTGCAGCCCCTGACTCACAGCCCCCCCAGGTCAGTGAGTGTTTAGCTGCTAATAGCACCTGACGCCAGAGGGGCTGAAAATAGCCCATGCAGAGGGGGCGCAGGGCTATTTAAAGGCCCCGGGGAGCTGGCTCGGCAGGGAGCAGCAAGCATGGCCGCCTCGGAGCTGAGCTGCCGGGTGTCAGAGGAGGACCATGAGCGGCGTGAGGCCTTCTGGGCCGAGTGGAAGGACCTGAGCCTGTGCTCACGGCCCGAGGAGGGGTGAGTGTGCTGCGCAGCTCCCAGCCCTGGAGGGAGCTGTGGTTTCCTGGGTGGGGTCCTCACCAGCCCCCAGGGGACTCACCACCCACTGCCCGCCCGCCCGCAGCTGCTCCGTGCATGAGGAGGACGCCCTGCGGCACGAGACCTACCACCGGCAGGGCCAGTGCCAGGCGCTGGTGCAGCAGTCGCCCTGGCTGCTGATGCGGATGGGCATCCTGGGCCGCGGGCTGCAGGAGTACCAGCTGCCCTACCAGCGGGTGCTGCCGCTGCCCCTCTTCACACCCGCCAAGGTGGGGGCCGCCAAGGAGGAGCGCGAGGAGACCCCAGTGCAGCTGCGGGAGCTGCTGGCGCTGGAGACGGCGCTGGGCGGCCAGTGCCTGGATCCCCAGGATGTAGCCGAGATCACCAAGCAGCTGCCACCCGTGGTGCCCGTCAGCAAGCCAGGGGCCCTGCGGCGCACGCTGTCCCGCTCCATGTCCCAGGAGGCACAGAGAGGCTGAAGGCTGCGGTGACGCTGGCTTCGCGGTGTCTGCCCCGAGGGAGCCCTTCCTGGCTGGAGCTGTGGAGGGCGCCGCTGGTCGGGGATGCTTTGTAGTTTGCCCAGAGCTGGGGGCTGGGAGGAGGGAGCCAGAGGCCCAGACGCCTGGGTCTGTGTTCCCCCAGAGAGGGTCAAGGACGGTGGGCACTGGGGGTGGAGAGCAGGCGGCCAGCACAGCTGGCCGACCAGCCTCAGCCCCAGAAGAGGGAAGGGGGGCACCGGTGAGGTCACTGGGAGCAGCCATGCTGGTGCAGGCCTGAGCCTTGGAGGAGGCCTGTGTCAGAGGGAAAGGTTCCAGAAGGTTCCAGAAGGCAGCTGGAAGGAGACAGGCAGGGAATGTGCGGAGAGCAGAGACGGGCGGGCCCAGCACCCTCTCTTAGTGCTGCAATAAATGCTCAGCCATGCTCCGGTTTCTGCCTCTTGCTGTCCCGGGTCCTGGGAACTGCTGGGGCGGGGGAGGGCAGAGCCGTCACAGGGCCGTGTCCAGGGCCCTTCCCTAGCTGGTCTGGCTCCTGTGTCCATTCCTTGGCACTGGACAGTGCCTGGAAAGCCAGCTGGCATCAGGGCTTAAGTGACATGGAGAACACAGCAGGCTGGCGCTAGGGCTGTTCTTGGCAATGCCCGCTGTGCGTGAGGTCAGTGACCCCCAGGCCTCACAGTGCGGACCCAGATGGGCCAGGACCTGGCTGTGGGCGTGGGGCCTGAGCTCAGGTTCCTGTCTGTGACCCGCAGCTGCTGTGGTGGCTCGCGGCCCGGCAAGGACACTTTCTCCTCAGCCCAGGAGGGTGCAGAGGGGGCTGGGCCAGCGGAAGCCAAGGGCAGGGGGGCACAAGCTCTATCAGGAGCCCAGGGACTCCCTGCAGGGAGATGGCACCCCAAGGCTGGTGGGGATCGCTGCCAGCTCAATGCCAGCCTGCACTACATAGCTAGGCCCTGCAGGAAAACACGACGACAAAACCAGAATCCACTTCCCATTGGGGTGGTGGGGGTGGCCGTCAGGAGCCCGAGCAGCAGCAGGCAGGGCTGCAGGCTGGGTCGGGCGGTTCACGGGGCAGCGCCCATGCTCCCCGGAGGCCCCGCCGATGCCTCCCCAGGCCACCCTGATTCCTGGGTCAGGATGTCCCGAACATCTGGGAGGCCGGGTGTGCACCCGCCCCGCCCATTAGCTCCGCTCTCTGCTCTCCTCTGCTCTCTGCTCTCCTCTGCTATCGACGCTGTCATCACCAGGCCTGGGGCGTCTGGACTGAGCCAGGTCTGAACACACTGTCCCCGAGGTGGGGACAGGACCAGGAGGGGGACCGAAGGAGGGGCAGAGAAGGCAGCTGGGGACAGGGCTCAGGGAGGGGCATCCTGGAGGAAGGGGAGTGGGGCAGGTCTGAGCTCCTTGGAGGGGGCACTGGGGTGGTGGGGACCAGGGTGGGGGCGCATCGGAACCTTGGGGAAGAGAAGGGGTGAGATGTAAGTCCCCAGGTGCCACTCGCCCACCCGCCATCTCAGCACTAGAGGCCGAGGCCGGGAGTCTGGGCTTCATAGTGAGTTCAGTCCGGGCAACATGGCCAGACCCGGTCTCAAAACTCAGACAAGAAGTAGACGCGGGGCGACGTGCGAGGCAGAACCGCAGGGGATGTGGGCCGTGCCTGGGATGCAGGGCCCCATGTCCCAGCCAGCGCCCCCCTCTCCTGCATGCGTCTGTGCCTGGGATGCGCGTGTGGCCTGGGGCACTCATCGCCCAGGCGCCGCTGCACAGGGGGCGGAGTGGGGGAGGGGGCTGCGGAGATAAAGGGGCTGGGGTTGCGGGTGTCCTGGCGCAGCAGGGACACGATGAGCCGGGAGGACCCCAGCATCGCGAGCGTGGCTTCCGCCTACCAGCGCTTCGATCCCGCCGCCTACCTGCGTAACAACTACGCGCCCCCGCGGGGCGACCTCAGCCGCCCCGGGGGCGTTGGGCCCTGGAAGCTGCAGTGCCTGGCAGAAACCTTTGCCACCGGTGAGCTGGGAAAGAGAGATCCAGAGGACAGAGGGCTGCGCGGAGGGCCAAGGCACAGGAATGGAGACCAGGCGCAGGTGCACCTGAGGGTGAACCCGGCCGACGGTGGGCAGTGTGCCTGTCTCAGCCTCTCCCTACTGGAGAGGCTGAGACAGGAGAATCGCCCAGGAGTTTAAGGCCAGCCTGGGCAACAAGGCATGACTCTGTCTCTCTTTGTGTCTCCAGGATCTTGCTATATGTAATCACACAGGCTTCGAACATACTATGTAGTCCAGGCTGCCCTCTGACTCAAAGCAACCCTCTCGCCTCAGCCTCTTCAGTGCAGGGATCACAGGTGTGCATCACCACACCTGGCAGAATCGTCTCTTAAGGGAAGAGAAAGCAGTGGGCCAGCCAGATAGCTCAGTGGATTAAAGCACCTGCTTAGGCAGACACAGGGGTCAGAGGTTCATGCCTCCCGGCCTGCCATGGTGGCCCCGCCCCCAGGGCATGCTGAGAGGAAGACTGAGATTGGGTGAGGTGGCACCTGTAATCCCAGCACTTGGAAGCTGAAAATAGGAGAATCACTACAGGTCCAATCTGTGTAGTAAGACTCCATAGTCCCTGTAGACCCTGCACTACATTTTAAAAAGGGGGCGGGGAGCAAAGCAGAGAGGTGAAAAGAGAGTAGAGAGGGGAAGATGCTTGGGGACAGACTCACTGGGCGCTGGGATCTCCCCACCTAACCCTCCCTGGAGACGCAGCTCCCTCAGTGTGGCCGGGCTCTGCAGGGGCTGAGTTTCTCTCCCAAGGTAAGAGGCCGCTGCTGAAGTCAGGGGAACCTGGCCCACTCTGACTCCAGAGCTTCGGCTTCTCCTCAGCTGGAGGTCAAGGACTGCGCCAGGCCAGGGCAGCCAGGCTGGCCTGGCACTGAGCCCCCTGCTGTCCTGCCCAGGGGAGGTGACCGGGCGCACCCTCATCGACATCGGTTCGGGCCCCACGGTGTACCAGCTGCTCAGCGCCTGCGCCCACTTCGAGGACATCACCATGACGGACTTCCTGGAGGCCAATCGCCAGGAGCTGGGGCGCTGGCTGCGTGAGGACCCGGGGGCCTTCGACTGGAGCGCGTACAGTTGGCACGCGTGCCTCATCGAGGGCAGGGGGTACGGCAGGGCCTGGCAGGGCGGGGCTGGGAGGAGGCTCCATGGGGCAGCCCCGAGCCCACCCTGCACCCCTCCCCAGTGAGTCCTGGCAGGAAAAGGAGCGCCAACTGCGAGCCCGGGTGAGGCGCGTGCTGCCCATTGACGTGCACCAGGCCCAACCCCTGGGTGCCGCCAGCCCTGCGCCCCTGCCGGCCGATGCCCTCATCTCTGCCTTCTGCCTGGAGGCCGTGAGCCCTGACCTGGCCAGCTTCTGCCGGGCTCTGGGCCACATCACCACGCTGCTGAGGCCCGGGGGACACCTGCTCCTCATCGGGGGCCTGGAGGAGTCATGGTACCAGGCTGGGGAGGTCAGGCTGGGGGTGGTGCCCATGAGCGCAGGGATGGTGCGGGAGGCCCTGGTGCTGGGTGGCTACGAGGTCCGGGATCTGCGCACCTACACGATGCCCACACATCTGCGGACCAGCGTGGACGACGTCCAGGGCATCTTCTTTGCCTGGGCCCAGAAGGCGGCAGGCGTGGAGGTGTGAAGGTCCAGGGTGTCCCTGGTGCCGTCACCCAAAGTGGCACCTAATAAAGTAACTGCTCCATTGAGTGTGGCTGTGGTGATCTGGGAGTCGGTCGACCCTTCCTGAGCTTCTGCCCCACCATCTCCCCAGCCACAGGAGCCCCCTCTGCACCGTGCACCCTGCCCCAAGCCAGGTGCCTGCCCAATGTGCTTGTTGTGGGGACCCCACCATCCCACCCCGGCTCTGCCTCTGTCCCGACCAGCGCAGGGTCCCCTTCCCTCCAGGCCACCGTAGACAGCGAGCTGGACAGGCTCGGAGCTGGTTTATTACGCACACGGCTTCCTGTGCCACCTTCATGCGTTCAAGAAAACCTAGCAAGGCCTGGGGCTGGACATGAAAGTGCCGCTCCCACGGGGGACCAGAAGGCAGGGACAGCGGCCGGAACCGGCTGGGCCCCCCAGGCTGCCAGGGATGGAATGTCTCTGTGGCTGCACAGTTTGTCCTTGTGGGAGGCTGGGCTGGGCACCAGCAAAGCCACCAGTGACCTGCGCCAGGATTCAGGCACTGTGGCCCCGGCCTGCCCTGGGCCACCTGGCACAGGGAGCCTCGGGGAGGCAGAGCCAGACACAGCCACAGTTTTCTGCGCCCTGCCCCAGTGCAGGCTGGCCAAGGGGAAGGGCTGACATGCCTTGCCCAGGAGCTGGGGTGGCCAGAGCAGCCCGTGTCCCTCCCTGCGTCCTGCCCTGCTCTGCAGGGACTTGTCCTGGGGGCTCTTCAGTGGTGTGGGGGAGCTGGGTGCAGTGTAGCCTGCCCATGCCCTCAGCACTCGGGAGGCTGAGGCATGAGGATCGGCATGAGTTCAAGACCAGTCTGGGCTGCACAGTGAGCACAAGGCCAGCCTGACTACATAGCAGACCCTGTCTCAAGACCATAGAAAAATTTTAAAAAGTCACCTGTGGCTCCCATGAGGCCTGGAGGGGCAGCAAAGGCGCGCTGGACACTCACACACACTCTCATGCGCACAGGCCCCTCTCCTGCAGACCACCCTGATCTGCGCCTGGCTGTGGCCTTGGGCAGAGCTGGTGGTCCGGTGGCCGAAGACCGTGACCCAGGCCCCATCCTGCACCCAAGTCCCTGCCTCGCGGCGCACACACCTGCTGTCACGCACACTTGCACACAGCCTGTGCACCTCCCCCACCCAAGCCCCACCCTTGCCCCTGCGCGCTCTTGGCCCGGTCCCTCCCCTCTACACTCGCGTGCTTGCAGGGGTCCTCAGAGGTCTGTCCCTGAAGGGGGTGCGGTGAGGCCTCAGATTGAGGGTGCAACACCTCTCCAGGTCCCAGCCCGGCCCCAGCTAAGCTGTCGCTGTGACCCCAGAGGAGAGAAATGGGCCTTTCAACTGCGTAGAGAGCAGGCATATAGCGCCACCTAGTGGTGCCTTGGGGGAGCGCAGGGTGGCAGGAGGGGACCCTAGGGCCCCTTACTGGTACTTGGTCTGGGATGCGGAGGGGAGTCTGGGGGACATTTGGCTGCAAGGACCAGAGGCAGTGTTCCTCACTCCCCTCTGAAGCACAGCTCAGCCGCAAGCCCCAGGGGCTCCTCCTCTGAGCCCCCGTGGACAGCAAGGGCGGCGGCCCAGGCCCCACCCCTCATGTTCAAGTTCAGGAAGCTAAAAGGCCTCAGGAGGCTGAGGCAGAGGGACCCCTACAAGTCCGAGGCCAGCCCGGACTACACAGCGAGACCCTGGCTCAGAAAAAGAAACGAGAGCTGAAGGGTTGCTGTCCGCTCGGGGCCCTCAGTCCAGCTTGGGCTTGGCCGCCGGCTCCCTCAGCAGGTACAGGCTGTCGTCCTCCAGGAAGCTGCAGGTCAGGGGGAAGCACACAGAGGCTCAGCTCACGGGGAAAGCCAGGGGTGCAGGGTGTGGGTGGGGTGCAGGCAGGCTGGGGGGCGGGCGCACGCAGGAGGCCCTTAGGTTCCCCTAGGCTCAGGCAAGGAAAGGCGCAAGCAGGTGGGCACCGAGCAGGCGGCACCCACCTGAAGAAGAGGACGTGCAGGGGGATGGTGCTGATGTGCCACAGGGCGTGAGCGTCCAGGACCCAGAAGAGCGGCGGGAAGTCCAGGAGCTCCAGCAGCGACAGCCCCTGAAGCAGCAGGACCACGGCTGCGCACTTACGCGTGTGCGGCAGCCGCCGGCCGTTCCGCAGGCACCAGGCCAGCCACCACGCCAAATTCGTCAGGCCTGGGGCACAGGGGTCACTCGCGGTCACCTCCTCTTCCCTCTCTGGCACCCTCCCTGGCCAACCTCAGGCTCCCCACCCCTGCGTCCACCCAGGGTTCTGCACACGCTGGCCCAGGGCTCACCGATCGCCACGTTGGCCACCAGGTTGTAACTGTAGTCGAAGCGGACGAGACTCAGGTAGGACACATGGGCTGTGAGCAGGAGCAGCAGGAGGCCCCGGAAGGCGCCAGCCACAGCCGGGCGCTGCAGCCCCACGGTCCTGCGCCCGAGAGCAGTTCAATTGTGTGCGTGCCGGTGGCACCCCAGCCCCAAGTCCCACCCAGGACAGCCTGGAGCCCAAGGTGGGGGCCCAGGGGCGCAGGGGCCCACGCGGCTGCCCGGAGCGCACCTGACGCAGCACAGGTAGGTGGAGTGCAGGATGACAGCCGAGGCGCAGAAGTAGTCCATTTTCTGAGGACAACAGAGCCTGTGAGGGCCCGCGGGGAGCCTGGGGCACAGGGAGGGTCTCAGGAATGTGGAGGGGGACAGGGCCTGGGCCGGCGGTGTCCACGCCACACCCTCTGCTGTCTCCAGGCCAGAGCAGAGGAGCTGGTGAGCCGCATGCCTGGGACACCCTGCGGGGTGCAGCCAGGACCAGAGGCGCCCCTAGCAGGCTCCAAATTTGGGGTACCCCTTATTACCTGGGTGCCCGAGTGTCCTCCAAAGCCCCACAGGCTTAGGGCATGGGTGCTGGGGGGCACTGCCACTCACCTCTGTGAGCTCGGTGTCCCTAGTGTGGAAGACGGTGGACCAGAACCACGCATTGAGGGACACCTGGGGGGACAGAACAGTGAGTGGCTGCTCCCCTCCTAGGGGGCTTCCCTGCACCCCTGGAAGCCCAGTCAGTTCCCTCTGGGCCACGCCCACCGCCCCAATCCCTAAACCCCAGGGGCTGTGGGCTGGCAGCTCCTCCAACCTGGGAACCAGTTCCACCAAAGCCAGGTCCCCAGTTACCTAATCGCTGAGGCAACAGCCCGGGGGCCGCACCTCCACCCTATGCCAGCCAGGACAGCCCCACCCGGCCCGGGGGCGCAGTGAGCTCAGCCTCTGGGGGCGGGAGGAGGCAGCAGCAGAGGCAGGAGCCAGCTCAGGAGCTCCTGGGAAGCTCCACCGTGGCCCACATGGCTGGCCCAACTGGCCGGACCAGAGATGGGGTGGGGTGGGGCTGGCACCTTCCCGGAAATGAGGTGCTTGCCAGGTAGGATCTGTTGGCAGGGGAAGTTGGCATCGTGCTCAAGGAAGGGTGGTTAGGGAGGGGACAGTCCCAGGAGGGGACAGCAGGGCCAGGCCTGGCAGACCCCAAGGGGTGAGGGACTCTGAGGACGGACGGGCCTACACATACTGGAGGCGCCAAGGCTGCGTGCTTGGGCATCAGGACAGGGCAGGTGGTGGCCATGGGCAGACGGAGTAGGGCAAGAAGCTGCTCCTGGGAGAGGAGGGGTGGCAGGGGTGGAGGTGGGGCGCACCGCCCAGGCTGCTCAGGCCTGGGGTCCTCTAGGCCTGGTCAGTCCCTCCTCACTGTCTCTGCCCTGGACAGTCCTGGGGCACAGGCTCAGCCCAGGAGCAGGGCTGACCTGGAGGCCTCCTAGGCCACTGTGGGGGAGCAGCCTACCTGACCTGCAGCCAGGGTGGGGCCCTGGGCACAGGGACAGCTCGGGGAGAGGGTGGGAGGCAGGAGGGCAGGCAGCGCGGACTGGCAGCCAGCCAGCCAGGCCTCCTTGTCACCTAGAGAGGGCGGGGGAGGCGACAAGGGGCCCGGGCCAAGTGGGAGGTGTGTGCCTCTCGGGCCAGGCCGTGGCTCCATGGGGACAGCACGGGGGCAGGGAGGGGCCTCCCAGGGGCCTCTGCGCACGAGCAGGCCCTGCACCCGGGGACTCCCCATCACGGGGCGCCTTCTTCTCAGCCTGGCCCTGTACTTCCTGTGTGAGTTAGCCTTGCCAGCCTCAGTTTTCTCATGTGTAAAGTAGGAGTGGGCGCAGTGCCCATCAGGACCCAGCAAGTAGGACAGACACAGGTAGCGCCTGGTGACAGGAACGGGGAAGCCTGGGTGCTCCTCTTTCCTTCAGGGGCTGGCACAGCACCCTCACAGCTGCCATGGCCTTGGGCCGAGGAAAGCAGGTCTGGGAAGCGCTCGCCTGGTATCCCAGCAGGGAGGCTGAGGCAGGAGAACTGTGGCGAGTTCAAGGCCAGCCTAAACTACAGAGCAAAACCCTGCCTCTAAACTAACAAACAAAAAAACCAAGTCACCCTCCCAGTCTCCCTCCAGGCCCAGGAGGCCAAGGCTGAGGACAGAAAGTCCAGTCTGCACCCAGAGACCCTGCAGCCAGCCTCGCTGCAGCTCCCCTTGCTGCTCAAGCCAGCCTTGAACCTTGAGCCTTGGCCCGGGCGAGTCCCCTGCCTCAACCTCCCCACTGGCTCCAGGTGTGCACCGCCATGCCTGGCTCACCTGTGTGCTCCTGAACACGTGACCAAGAGGCCGAGGCTCAGAGGCCAAGGCTCAGAGGCCTCAGCCACCAAACTGGGCCAGGCCCGGTGCCTCATTCGCAGCAACCTGTGGGGGCAACTGAGGCCTTCCGGATGCAGAGGCTGCCCCTGTTGCTGCCTGGCGTGTCTCATGAACATCAGGGTCCTGTGTGTGTCCCCCAACTTGGGTGACCTCAACCTCCCCTTCTTCTAGGGTCAACAGGTTCACGCTGTCCACCCTGGAGCACAGACCTGTATCCCTCCAGCCTGGTCCCCCACATGGCACCAAAGGACACTACTTGTCCCCAAGCTGATCACCAAGGAGGGGTCCGGGCAGTGGGGAGGGGTATGAAGCTCCTTCAGTCTGCTAGAAAATAATAAAGCTGAGTCCAGAATACCCCGGCAGAGACACTGGTTGGACGACAGGAGCGCCGGGGCTGTGAGGAATTCGCCTCCCGCACTAGGCCCAGGGCTCAGCTAGGGCTGACACCCCAGCAGTGGGGACAAGTGGGTCTTTAAATAGCTTGGTGTCTCAGAAAAGGGGAGGCAGAATGTTAAATATGACGCCTGCTGCCACCTGCCCCCTCCCGCCACTGGGGCCATCACGCCCCTGCAGCCGGGCCCAGGGGAGGGGCTTCTTCCCTCATCGGGAAGGACTCCTTGATTTCACGAACACCCAGAAGTCCTCCCTGGAGGCTGCCCACCTGTGTGCCACACACGCCACTGTCTCCTAGGGTCCCCAGCCCCAGAAATCCTTGCACAGAGATGGTGCAGGTCCCCACTGCTCCTCCTCACACCTGGGCCCAGGCCCCTCCCCTCTCGTGAGCTGCGGGGCGTGGACCGCTTCAGCCTCAGGCTCT
Organism: Capromys pilorides; assembly: GCA_004027915.1. NCBI lineage: Eukaryota > Metazoa > Chordata > Mammalia > Rodentia > Capromyidae > Capromys > Capromys pilorides. The sequence continues at coordinate 4,542 of PVKN010011586.1, read as the reverse complement.
GGCAGCCAGGAAGGGGCAGCTGCTTGGAAGCTCGGCACCCAGCGCCCAGAGCCCAGAGCTTTGGTGTCATCTGGACCTCCTGGCTGCTGCCACCCAAGCCCAGCCTCTGCTGCCAAGAACGAGGATCCTTGTGTTTCCAAGGGAGAAGCGGAGGACCTCGCCCAGGCAGAGCCCGGGGCCAGTGCCGGGCACAGAAATGAGGACCAGCTTGTGGCGAGGACCCAGCCCGGGACAAAGTTCCCGGCCGCACCCTCTCAAGCCTGGGCTTCCTTCCTCCTGAGGAAACCCTAAACGCAAGTCTTGGGATCAGGTGTAAAAGCGAAACCAGTCCTCAGGGGCTGGGCTGGGACTGGGGCCTCCTGCAGACACCCCTGAGGTGAAGGGTCTAAGAGGCAGGGGACTCAAGGCCAGCGCTGCAGCCTAGCATGGGGAACACGCTCGTGATCCTGGTACTTGGGAGGCTGAGGCAGGAGGGTCGTGAGTTCAAGACCGGCACCCGGCTGTGACCATGGCCCTTGTACACCTCAGCAGGCAATGGCCGGGCCCCTCCGGGAGGCCCTCGGGTCTGCAGTGCAAGCACAGAGGCCCAGAGCACCGTCCTGAGTTCCCGCAGGGCTGTTCCTGCCCAGGGGAGGGGGCAGGGACGCCGGGGACCGGGACCTACATGGGAGGCTCTCATCTGGAAATTCCAACGCATCCTGGTGCCCCCTTCCTTCCTGAGGTCACCACAGTCCCTGTTGAGCAGCGTCTCCTCCGATCCCCTGCAGGCCATGGGGTCAGAGGTCATGAGGCTGTGAGGCCTTCATCCTCAGATAGACTAACTCAGCTTCCCCGGGAGGGACACAGGGCACTGACAGCCATGTGCCAATGCGTTGCTGCCTACAGCCTGAGCTGGACTAGAGGTTACCCCAGGCCCTCCGAGAGGCCGTGGAAGCTCCCCTAACCTCAGCCTGGGTGTCCGGGAGCCCTGCGGTGCCCAACGGAAGGTCAGCGGGCCCCCTTCCTCCCAAGGTACCAGGGTCACCTACCCAAGCGAAGGCCACGCACGTGTGGTACATAGGGCACGTGGCAGGCACAGAGGCGCGGTATCGGCAGAGCATTACCAGGCTCGCCAGGCCGTTGAGAAAAGAGGCCACAGCAGAAGCCGGCTCTTGGAAGAACAGGAAGCGGAAGAAGGGCCACTGGAAGGGAGACAGAAAGGAGCTACGGACAGCGACCCCCACCCGGCCCAGCCCAGCAGCCCAGGGCCTTCACACTGAGCTGTGTCCCCAACCTTTTTTCTTTTTTTTTTTTTTCAGGACCAGGGTTCAAACTCACGACCTTATACCTGCCAGGCAGGCGCTTGTGCCATGGAGCTATCTCCCCGGCCCCCCCAGCCTTTTTTCAATTTTTCATTTTGAGGCTTGCCATGACCTCAAAGCCAGCTTGGGATAATCATAAGTTCAAGGCCAACCCAAGTGAGATAGAGAGGTCCTGCCCCAAAAGGCCCCAGAGAGCAGCAGACTGCAAGCAGGGTGGCGTGTGCGAGCCACAGCCACCCGTCACCCCGCACCGCACCCGCACCGAGGACTGCCAGGAGAGCTGGGCTGACCGCGAGCATCTGACCCACCGCGGCCCCTCCCAGACCCACAACTCACCTTGCCGTGGAACTGGGGCACCCTGTGGCCCTCCTGGAGGTACAGGCCGACGGTGACCCACATGCACTCGTACTTGCAGTCGTCCCGACAAGTCCAGCCTGCCAGTGACAGAGCCCGCACAGGGTGGCACAGGGGCCCGGAGAAAACGCGCAGCTGCAGCCCTCCCGCCGGGGTGGGAGAGCACAGCCAGCCAGGGAAGGCAGGAGAGGGAAGGAAGACAGCACGCGGCCCAACAGGACAGAACCGGAAGCTGAGATCTTGGAGCGGGAACCTAACCTCAGACCGTGCCCAGCTGGGAGGCTGGGACTGGAGAAGCTGCTGCAGAGGCTGGTGAAAGTGACCTGAGCTACGGGGGCACCGGCCACACGGTGGTGCTTCGTATGTCGCCTCCTTGTCCACTACTGTGTGAGCACAAATGTAACCTAACATCGGGGCTCCACCTTCAAGAAACGTCCCTGCCCCCCTCAAAGGCAGAATCCATTTCTTCCTCTCCCAAATGCGCCCCGTGCTTAAACCGCAGGGTGTTTTAGGGTTCAAATCATTCTGAACGTTTTTTGCTTAGTATGTGACAGTGTTTCACTGTGTATTCCAGGCTGGCTTGGAAAACACAGTGCAGCCCAGGCTGGCCTCAAATTTGTCAAAATCCTCCCGCTTCAGCCTCCTGAGTGCTGGGATGACAGGCTTATGCCGCACCCAGCATGGCTTGAAGTATTAAACACTGGTTTGACTGAATAAATAAAAGGTAAAAATGCACGGGCTCGTGCGATTCCATCACCGTGGAGGATTCACGCACACTCACAAAGGCAGGTGGGGAAACCAAAGCTAGATTTCCAAAACACTAGGGGCGCGATGGGCGGGGCCACGACTAGTGGGCGGGGCTCGCCGAGGGGTGGGGCCTACCTGCTAGACTCATGTAGATTGGCTGGTGGGAGCGGAAGTGCTTCAGAGCGCCCCCCGAACAGTTCCGCTCTTCGCACCGCAGCACGCAGTCGCGGTACACCGGCTCGCGGTCACCTTGGGAGGCACTAGCCAGCGCGGCTGCCCAGGCCAGCAGCACCAGCCGCGCCGTACTCACCGCCATCCTGCCACTCTGGCTGGCCGCGGAAGGCGGGGCATAGAAAGACTCCGCTTCCGGAGTAACCGGAAGTACCTGTGCTTGTCTTTACACCCTCCGCTGACGCACATTCACTTTTAAATAAAGTTCCCGGATTTTTGTGGGCGCCTGCCCCGCCCCTCTGCCCTGCGCCTCTCTCCTAAAAGAGGCGACAGACTGAAAGGGAAGGGCAGGTGTCCGCCTGGTGAGATCAGAAACAAAAAGAGATTTTTTTTTTTCTTTTAATTCTTCAGGGAGCGATATATAATATGCATATATATATATATATGCCTTAAAAAAAAGAATAAAGTAATAAAGATTTCTTAAACTTTGGGGATAGTAAGCTTAAACTATAACTATCCCCAAAAGTTTAGCAAACCTTTTTGGGTCAGATTTTTAAAAATTTTTACTTATTTATTTTATGGCCGGCTCAGCCTGCCCTGGAGGTGGGGCTGATGCAGCATGTGGTGTGGGGGATCGAACCGCGGTACCTGTGGTTGCCTAAGCTTGCTAAGCAGGCGCCTTAGACCGATGAGCTGTCTCACCAGCCCTGGGTCAGATCTTTGAGAGATCTGTCAGTTGAAGTTTCAGAGGATGTGCATTAAAATTGGCCTAAATTGCAGGAGACTAAACTAGCCCTAGCCATGTCGGGTCCCAGCCCCCAGGTGACCCTGGCTCCCATTGCCCACCTCCCTGAGGGCACCACCTGGCTGGGGCCCTCACTGCTGCAGGCTCCTCGCCTGCAGTGCGCTCCCTCTAACCCATGCTCAGGTTGCTAATCCTTAAAATTCTTCGCCAGCTCCCAGTCACTCAATACAAAACACAGACCCCACTGGCCCAGCACAACCCGACCTGCCTACGTACGGCCTTCCTACCTACGGGGCTTCCTGCCCTTGTTCTGGATCACCTCAGAAGACAGAGCCCCTCCTCCTCCAGCCTCTGTCCCTTTTGGGTCTCTCTTTGAGCCTTTCTGTCACCAGAGAAATGCTTGCTGCTTCCCAGGGTGCTCCTCAGCCTCTGCTGGGGAAAGGTGGCACAAGACAGCCTCTGGGTGAGGACCTTCCCGTCCTGCCGCCCATCGCTGGTCCCTAGCACTAGAAGCCTTGGGGGAGCCCCCACACCCTTTCCAGACTTTGTTGGCTTGTTGTTTAGAGTCAACGGGGCCGGGGAGATAGCTCAGGGGTGCAAGTGTCTGCCTGGCAAGTGCAAGGTCTTGAGTTTGATTCCTGGTCCCGTAAATAAATAAATAAATAAAGTCAAGTTCTTGCTATGTAGCTCAGGCCTAAAACTCAGAATCCTCCTGTCTCTACCTTCCAAGTGCTGGGGTTACAACTGTGTACCACCATGACTGAATTTTTTTTTTTTTTTTTTGTCTTTTATGAGACATGGTCTAGCTATGCAGTTCAGGCTGGCCTTCAACTCACTCTGTAGCTCAGGCTGGTCTCCAACTTACAGCAATTCTCCTGCCTCAGCCTCCTGAGTGCTGGGATTACAGGTGTGCGCCACTGCAGTCGGCTGTGCTGACATTTTTAATGCATGAATGCTTATGTTTCAACATAAAACTCACGGGGTGGAGGGCTGAGGATATAGCTCAGTAGTACAGTGCTTGCCTAACATGCATGAAGTCCTGGGTTCAATCCCCAACACATGATTGGGAAAAACAATAAGCAGTATTGTTGGGCTGCGGCAATAGCTCAGTAGAATAAGTGCTTGCCTGGCAAGTGCAAGGTCCTGAGTTCAATCCCTGGTACTGTAAAAAAACAAACAAAAACTCAGTCCACCAGCATGGCACTTTTTTTGTTGTTGTTGTTG
>PVKN010011585.1:0-21517 GCA_004027915.1 Capromys pilorides | reverse complement strand
TTTTTTGGCGGGGGGTACTTACCCGGGCCTTTCTCTGCTCTTAACTCTTGCCTTCCACGCACTGGATACGTGTCTTACTATATGGAATGTTTTAAACAACATTGTTGTCTTTTTTTTTTTTTGTCTTTTTGAGACAGGGTCTGTCTATGCAGTTCAGGCTGGCCTTGAGCTCACTCTTCGTAGCCTAGGCTGGTCTGGAACTCACACTGATCCTCTTGCCTCAGCCTCCCAAGGGCTGGGATTACAGGTGTGCGCCACCATGACCTGGCTTCCTGTTGTCTTTGGACAGCAGAAAGCACTCAGTAAGTGGCAGTCATTCTTGAAATTATTGGCTTCTGCGCTGGATGTGTTTTTCGTGCTTAGCACCTGTAGTCAGGTAGAGCCAGCAGGTGAGGTGAATAACTCTGGGAGCTGGCTGCAGATGCCAAAGCACATCACCATTAATCCCAGCTACTCCTGGGGAAGGGCAGCCGGTTAATCGGATGCCTGCCAGACACCTGCCCCTCCGCCATGGTGGTGAAGCACCTATGTGTGCAAGACATTACGAGAGACACACTTCTGCAGAGTAGTGATTTAACTTGTGACTCCAGGATTTTACTGAAGCCTTCTGAATGCCAATAAAATTGGGTACAGTCAGATATCTACTCTGGAGTTTAGACTCTTTTAGCAGTAGAGTCTGCTTTAGTTTGGTTCCTAAATGTGCTTTGCAGGATCATATGCTAGAGGCCCCATCCTCAACTCAGTGCAAATGGGACTCGGGGGAACTTAAAGAACCAGGGTGTGGTGGGAGGTGTAGGTTGTGGGAGGACCTTTTTGAAGGCACTACTGGGACCTTGGCCCTCCTCATCCTGTCTCTGTCACTTTCCAGCCCATGAGGTAAGCAGGTGCCTCTATCTTACCTTTCCTGTCCCAGGTATGGCCTGACCACAGGCCCAAAGGGCAGTGGGGCCAACCAACCCCACTGATTTTTATGGTCTGAAACCTCTGAAATCCTGAGCTAAAATAAGCATTTCCTCTTTTAAATTTGTTTATTTTGGGTGTTTGTTACAGCAATGGAATGACGACTAGCACAGGCTCAGGGCTATCAGTTGGGAGTGTAAAAAATGATTTATAATTTTGTCTCTGACCCTCAACCCCCAACCATTTTTTCCTAGACTCCTTTCCCTCAATAGCTCCTTTGGTAGGATCTACATTATATGAAAACAACTGACTCCTTCATCAATCAAGTCCCTGGTTAGTTCATCGAGAGGAGATAGTTGTGGCAGTTTTCCAAATAAACTGTCTGGAGGCCGTGGGGAAGGAGATGATTTCTTACTTCACTGGGGAGAGCTCATTCATTCCACCTCAAAGATGAGCCCTGGAAGAAAAATCATTTTGTGTTCCTAAACCGAACTCTGTCCTCCTATTACGCTGGACTTCTGGTTCTGCACACATAAGGAAAGAAAATTCTCAGTGTGGCGTTCTTGTTATGCCCATAGTATTTCTTTGTTTGGAAGCTTTTTCTCATTGAGCGGCTTGTTCAGTAATCCATTCGCTTGGCAGTTGGTGGGGTTGCTTCCACGTGGCTGAGATGGTCACTGGGAACTCCACACCACAGAAGGAGGTTCAGCTCTCAGGCAGTCCCTACTGGCTGGAATATGGGGTTTTCTTTCTAACAGCAGCTTCTCTGAAGATTGAAGAATGGTGATCCATGCTCACAGCATTCATTTGGTGTTTTTTACTCTTTGGACCAAAATAAAGACTTCCGATTGAGAAATTCTTACTGAAAATGCATCCCCTTTACTCCTCGTTGAACCCTCATGCTCTGCCTACTTTCTTCTCACTTATCCCCTCTGTTTGTTTATTTTCCCTTTGTTGATCACCCTCACCAGAAAGTGCTAAGTTCTGAATCTTGAGCATCACCCGAAGGTCCACATGGGGCTGGTCTGTGGTACCACTGGGTGTGGTGGAAACCTTGAGAGGTGGGAGGAAGTTAGGTCACTGGGGTGGCACCCTCAAAGGGGATATTGAGGGCCAGCCCTTCCTCCCCTGCTCCTTCCTAGGCACCATGAGGTGAATAGCTTTGCTGGGCCATGTCCTCCCTGCCATGAGATTCTACCCTGCCACCAGCTCAAAAGAATTGGGGTCAAACTAATCATCTCTGAAACCAGGATCCCAAAGAAACCTTTCCTCCACATAAGTTAAATGTCTCAGGTGTTTTGCCATAGTAATGGCAAACCGACTAACACAGGAGGTAGACCTCACAAGATCCACGACTTCATGGGGTTCTTTGCCATATCCTCAGCCGAGAATGGCTGGTACTTAGCAGGTAGTCTGTGGAAATGATGAGCAAGTGCAGAAGCCCCAAGCACACCTAAGAATTGGGTGCTATGACAAAAGATTTAAAGACAACACAAGATTCTGACTGTCTTAGGTACTCTTCTCTCCTTGTCGGGACAAATACCCGACACTCAAAATGAAGAAAGGAAAGGTTTACTTACCTCACAGTTACTGGAGTTTTCAGTCTATATTCGGCCAGCCCCAAAGCTGAGTGGCACATGGCAGAGAGCACCTGGTTCATTGCGTGGGACAGCAACAAAATGGCAATAGAGGCAAGCGAAGAACCAGGGCAACAGAGAACAACAGCAGGAGTCTGTCTCTCTTACGTTACATTCAGGCTGTCTGCCTCAGGCTATCCACCGCAGGCCACACCCACAATCCCAGCAGTACTCAGACCCATAATCCCATCAGTACTAAAACACATAATCCTAGTGGATCATGAATCAGTCTCAAACTCTAGAAGTCTCCACCCCATGATTGCACGAGGCTTTGAGGGGAACAACTAGACACAACCATAACACTGGCTTGTTAGAAGATCATGATCTTGAAGAATCGGCCCAAAATGACTGCCGACAATAGTGCTTCCTAATGCGGAGGAGACTGGCCCTAGGCAATCGTTCATGCTTGGCTTCAATATTGGAGGAGCTGCCTCTGCCAAAAAAATTGGATCAGTCAGTTTATTTTAAAAGGACACAGTAAATGATGGAAGAGAGAGGGTGAGATTTTTGGCTTGATGGCACTTTCAGACTTGACTGAAATAGTTTTGGAGTGCTTTGAGTATCACCAGAGGTGCGTAAGTGTAGCCTGGAGTAACTTCTGTCAGGAGACGTCATTTGCAATGATCCCCTCCCACCCCCACCCCACTGGGCCATTTTAAGAACTAATTTCCTGAGACTTTTCCTAGACATTCTGAATAAGAATCTGCAGGGGGAGGTTTTCTTCCCAGGAACCTCTATTTTTTAATAAACCTCCTGGTAATTTGCAAGTAGCACCTGCAGGAGGCAGAGGACCATTGGGAGTGGCTGCTCTGTATCTTCCAGAAAACCACAGAAGGTCCTACCCGCTCGATAATGGTAACAACACTTGTGTTGTCTTTGCTAGGATTTTCATCCAAATAGAAAACCAAACCAAGAATCAAGAAAGGAGCCTGGGAAATGCTTTAAACAAACACGGATTTTAAACTCCATACATCCCCCCTCCCTGCGGGGGTAGAAATGGCTGGGCTTCAAGTCCCCGTGTGCAAATAACTCCCCTTCCACAGTGCTGCCGCGTTAGGCAGCTTGTCACGCTGCTCTCTGTATATATCATCCTCAGCTTTAGATTGTGGGGAAGACACAGATAACAGGCCAGCTGCTCTCAGAGGAGTTAGCAATGGCAAAGTCAATGTCTACAGAGGCCATTTGAGCAAATACAAGTGTTTATTTCTGCTGCTCCATCCCAGCACAGGACACCCTGATTCCGGTTATGCTCTGGGCCTTTCTGTGCCCTGCACCGTGTTGGGGAAGGTTTGGCCTTAATATGGGGAGGAGGGGAAGGGCTTGAAAGTCAGTTGCTCAGTCTTTAAGGCCAAAAACTTTTATTTAGGAACTTGGGCATGCAGGAGTGGGGAGCTCCTATTCATGAGTCTAGCCTCTGTTGATGTATAGCAAGTGCTCATTAAATGCTAGCTATGGCAAAGGTTACTTTTGCATGTAGAATCAGGATGGAAATACACAGTTGAGTGATTGGTGTGAGTGTCCTGCTCTTGGGAGCTCAGAGTCTAGATGCGTTGATATCAACTCAACCAAGGTGAAATTAGAGGTTCTTCCTTGAGGTCTATGGCAGGAGAATGTCCCACAGTGCCTCTCTCCTGTGTAAATGGAATTGTTGCCTCTACTACCCAGGTCATTTATTTATCTGGGCTGAAAGACAAAGATAGCTGCTTTTGTTTGTTTTTAAATTGAAGAGGGAGGGAAGGCTTGTGCCTGGGTCCTGGGTACTGAAGCGAGAGACAGGTGTGTGCAGAGCGGAGCACACCGTGCCTTCTCCCCTGCCTGGGAGGCTGGCTCTTCAGAGGTGGGGTGGACAGCAGGAGGAGAAGGGGGTTCTGCAAGGTCCTGAGTACCCGCACCGTGGTGGGCTTCAGGCGCTGTAGCAAGTACCGGGTGGAGGGAAAATGTTGCCTCCCTTGCAGCCACATGCTCGCTGCCACCTGGAAGCAGGGGGGCCAGGGAAGACTGGATCCATGCCAGGACACCAGCCCCTGGGCAGAGAAGAGGCACCTCTTCTTTGTACACCCTGGGGTAGACCGGGACTGAAGTTGCCCATCACCTTCACGGCAAACTTGGGGGACTCACAGTGCCAACTGGAGGGTTGAGGATGGACTTGTGTTTCAGTTTACAAGGTTAATGAGATAGGAAAAGTCAGGGAATGGTGGCAATTATTTTGCACCACAGACTGAGAAAACCATGGTTGTTTATTTTGAGACAGTTTCACTGTGTCATCCAGGTTGACCTTGAACTAAATATCCTTCAGCCTGTAGTCTCCAAGGTTCTGGAATTACAGATGTGCACTACCATGCTTGGCCTTCTGAGAAAGATGCCAAGAATTCACGAGATTCCGGGTGGATGAAGGTGGGGACATATGCACAAAGGAAAGAAGGGCTAGGAGCTTGTTAGGTTGACGTAGGCAGTGAGCATTTCAAGCATCTTCCTCACTGCTTTACTGACTTTTCCCTAACGCCAACTCTCAACCCGCTACTGTGTTGCACTTTCTAGATATGCAACAGAGGAGCAGGACTTTCATAGGCACACCCAGGAAGTCCACAGGGGATTGCAGACCCACGACTGCCCACTTGGTCTTGGGTTGGCCTTAATAACTGGAACAGAGAGAAGGAGAATGTCTCTTGCTTGTCTATGTTCAGATCACGAACTCATATATACATATATATCTGGGAAAGAGAGATCCTTATTAAAGACACACGGGGCTGGCCAGATAGCTCAGCAAATGAAAGCACCTGCTTAGGCAGAGCAGAGCGGCTGGGGTTCGATCCCCGGTGTGCCGAGCCGGTCTTGCGTCCCCCAGGGTGTGCTGAGATGGTGACTGAGTCCAATCTATATAGTGAGACCCTGTAGATCCTGCACTAAATAAAAAAAAAAAAATTCATTGGGTTGGCCAAATAGCTCATCAGATTGAAGTACCTGAAAGCAGGCTCAGGGGTCAGGGTTCGATCCCTGGGCCTAGCATGCCAGCCCCACCCCCCGACAGGCTGAGATGGCAATTGAGACTGGGTGCGGTGGCATGTGCCTGTAACCCCAGCTGTTGGGACACTGTAAACAGATGTCCAGTCTAGTACTGAGACCCTGAACCCTAGACCCTACCCTCCTTCCTATATATATATATATATATATATATATATATATATATATATATAAAAGAGACATACTAAAGAGTGTTACTCCCCCTTGCCCTTCTTGCTGCTGGCATCTCTCGGGTGCTGGTGTGCCGGATGAGCTCAGAGGGTGCCGGACCCACACCGCACAGGCAGATGATTGCAGGGAGCCGAGATGGAAGAACCAGCAGCTCAAGGGGCAGAGAGACACCGTGCTGGTTCTCCTGGGGAGCCTTCAGTGACAGCCATGAGACAGAACATGACACATTTATCTGTATGCTGCTGTCAGGAAAGGGTGATTATCTTGATCAAAATGTCAAGAAGTTAGACAGTCTCCTGGGCTGCCAGCGGAAGGCCTGGGAACTGGGCCCCACCTCCAATTCGATGCTACATGCACAGGTGGGGCCTGGCCCACCCTGAACAGGGTTCTGGGCATTTCACACCCTCTCTGGGAACCCAGCCTTTCTTTTCTATCATTGAACAAACTTTCCTTCTATAGGTGCCTGGCACATGGGTGAACGTCTGCAAAGCTTAGGAGCTGCCCTCTTTCTTGTTGCTCCTCTGTCTCTGGGGTTTGTGGAGGAAATGGTTAAGGAGAAGATAGAGACCATAGTGACCGGGTTCCTCCCTCCCGCAGGACTACACCAAGAGGAGCAAATGCCAGAAGTGGAGGGACTTTGTATCACTAAAGCAAAATGACAGCATGCCTATGCAGGGGTGCCGCCTGCCAGCAAGGACATAGCTTGCCATGCAGAGAAGAGGTGCCCCCATTTCTGCTCAGCTAGGCTCCTTTCTGCCATCTGGCACCTGCTCAGGGGACCTTGGGGCTTTTTTGTCCTTGTGCTCACCGTCCTGCTGATCTGAGCAATGGGCCATGCTAATTTCCCTCATCTTAGGGTCACATGCCTCGCTCGTATGTCATGTGTGGATGCCTTACGGGCTGCCATGTCACCATGCAAGCTGAGCACCAGCTCATTATGCCTGCCAAGCAGTGAAGGTGCTGTAAAGATTATTGGCTCTTATGTGCACTGTCATTAGTGAGACATCTTTGCTGCTCCGAGGAGTTCCTGCAACCTTTCTTCTGTGAGTGTGTGGCTACTGCACTGTGGCCTGTTTTTCCTCGTAGAGAGGACCCTGCCCCGAGTGAGCTGAGTGTGATGGGGGCTGGCACTCTGCCTGGGGAAAAGGTGACGATGTGCATCCCAGATGTGGCTCTCGGGCCTCTTCTGCGGTGCCCCTGCCTGAAGATGCTGGCAGAACCTGGGATGCGTGCTCGGGAGCAGATACAGTGGTTTCATCAGGAGAGAGTTCCACAGAAGCCTCCGGCACTGGGTTCGGCTGGCCTACCTTCTGCTGTGCTATGTGACTTACTGAACAAAGCCCATTGTGGGCATCTCCAGAGGCACACAGGTACACTGTAAGGACAGCAGCAGTTGGGTCCCTCGAGGACAACCAGTATCTGTGATGATGTATTTGGGCCTGAGCTGAGTGGGTTGTAGTGTTGCCGGGGGCGGTGGCTGTTCTAGGTTCTTGATATCTTAGATTTATTAGGTAGGCTATGGTCCTCAGGGTGGGGCCTGGAGTCAGAACTCCCTTGTGGCTTTTACAGAGAAGGGACAGCTCTTTGAATTGGTGCTGATTCACTCTAGCCAGGGATAAGCCTCTTGTGTCTCTTTGTGGACTTCTGAGGAGCTGTTGTGGGGCCCCCAGCACCTAGTGGGAGGTCAAAACCACAATGTAGATGAGATTGTAATGAACTATAATTGAGTTGGGATCATTTTGAGTTATTTAGGGTATTCTACAGCACATGGGTCCCCACGTGTCGCTTAACTGTTAGGGGTACATGCTCTGCGTGATTTCTAGAAAGCTTATCTGAGGTCTTTCAGAGGCCTAGGGTACATGGGCCCTCCTGCCCTTCTCCCTGTGGTCCAACTATCAGCGCAGGCAAGCTTGGTGGCTTCCCAGGCCAGCTTTCTTCTCCACTGGCCTTTGGCTGACCCTGTCCTGTTATTTTTCTTCTCTACCTCCTACCTCAGTATGTTATTTCGTTTTGTTTTTGGTGGTGATCCTAATGCTTTTAACATATAAATATTACATGAAGAAAACTTATATTAATATCCCAAAAATTTACAATCTGTATATTTTTTATAGTTCATAGTTCTTTTACAAATATATTTTTAAATTTTTTGGTACAGGGTCTCACTATGCAGTCCAAACCTTAGCGGTCCTCCTGTCTCAGCATCACTAGTGCTAGGATTACAGGAATGTGCCACCATGCCCCGTTTTGGGCCTGACACTGTTTGGGCCAGCACCTCCCGCCCAATATTATGGGGGATTGAACAAGGGACCTTGCCCTTGCAAGGCAGGCACTTATGCTGCTGGGCTATCTCCTCAGCCCCCTACCTTAAGATAAAGTCACAGTACAGAGCAGGACCTCTGCAGGACCATGCGGCTTTGAGAGCACAGGTGGAGTCAGGTGTCTAGAGCTGCCCATGGCTAGAAAGAAGAATATCAAAGGAGGAAGTGGGGCTGCCACACCCAAAGAGCAATTGTCTGGTGGTGTGGGTAATTGCGAAATGTAGTGAAATACCCGGGAAGATGTATTTTGAACATTTATTACCCTACCCTCACTTTTAATTGCATTGCATTGTATTATTTTGTATTTTAAAGAGAATAAAAAGCAACATAGAATTTCACAACAAGCTAGGAAATAGACAATGGTTATTATTTTTCATACTGTTGTCTTCAAAGTAATTGCTCAGATTACCACATATGGTATGGAAAATTGTTCAAACAATATAAGCTCTGATTGTTCCTTTCAGTAAACCAATAGAAATCAGTAGTACAATTGCCTTAGCTACCTTGATTTTCCTCCTCTTTCCTTCTTTTCTCCTTTCACTCATCCCGGTTCTTTTCTTTAGAGCAGTTTCTTTCCCTTTCACAATAGCTGCTGTACCTTTTGGATCTAATTTACTCGATCATACGTTTATTTCTTACACTAGGGAGACAATACAATGTTTATACATATAACTCTATTTATTTCACTTATGAGTATGGTCTCTGGTTGCATCCATTTACCTGTAAAAGCCTTGAGTTTATCTCTCTTTAGAGCTGAGTAGTACTCCACTATATAAAAATACCCTATCTTTTTTATCCATTTCTTTGTTGGTGGACATTCTGGTTGTTTCCAAGGATTAGCTGTTATAAATTGTGCTGCTATAAACATGGGTGCACATATATCACTGTGGTATGGTGTTTTCAGTTCTTCTGGGAAGATATCCAGAAGGGGAATACTTAGGTCAAATGGGACCTCTAATCTCACTTTTGTTTTGAGGAATCTCCACACTGATTTTCACGGTGGTTGTACCAGTCTGCACTCCTACCAATAGTAGAGAAGGGTTCTTTTTTCCCCACATCCCTGCCAGCATTTGTTGTTGGTTGACTTCTTGATGTTAACCATTCTTTGTGTGGTGAGATGGAATCTCAGTATTGTTTTAAATTGTATTTCTTGAATGACCAATGATGTTGAACTTTTTTTGGTATATTTATTTTCCATTTGTATTTCTTCAACTGAGAAGTTTATATTCTTCTCAGATGCCCATTTTTGTATTGGGTCTGAATTTTGGTGGCCTGATTTAAAAAAAAAATGCTTTATATGTTCTAGATAGCAGTTCTTTGTCTGAGGCACAGTCAGCTAACTTTTTCCCAATTTGTGGGTTTTCTTTTCACTTTGTTGGTGATTTCATTTGCTGTGCAAAAACCTTTTAGTAAGATGAGATTCCAATTGTTGATTCTTTGACGTCTTTCCCATGTAGTATGTTTTTGCTCATGAGTTCTCTGCCTACCCACACATCTTCACGATTTCTGCCTACCTTTTCTGCTAAGACTTAGTATTTCTGTTTTAATATTTAGATATTTGATCCATGGTGATAGACATGGGTCTAGTTTTAGTCTTCAGCATATGAAAAGTCAGTTTTTCCAGCACCATTTATTAAAGAGCCTGTCTTTCTTCCAGTGAACATATTTGACTCGTTCATCAAAGATAAGTTGGCTGGATGTGTTTGTAGTTGTGTCTGCATCTTCTAATCTATTCCATTGGCCCTCAGGTCTGTATTTTGTTTTTTTCTTGCTAGAACCATGCTGATTTTATTACAGTAACTTTGTAGTATAATTTCGGGCCAGGGATTGTGACACCTCTTGCCTTGCCTTTTCCTTTTTTTCCAGGATTGCCTTCGCTATTCTAGGTCTATTCTGGTTCCAGATGAATTTTAAGGATGTTTTCTTTAGACCTGTGAGGTACACATTAAATCTGTATTAACAGTTTTTGGAGTATGGTATTTTTATAATGTTGATTTTTCCTATCCAGGATCAAAGAATATCTTTCCGTTTTCTGAAATCCTCTTTTTTCTTTTCAGAGTAGTGTATTCAATGTATAGATCTTTTACTTCCTTTGCTAGATTGATTCCTAAGTATTTCAGTTTTTTGGGTGTTGTTGTGAAGGGTGTGGTTTCCTTAATTTCCCTCTCAGTGAGTTTGTTGTTTGTGTACAGGAATGTTGTTAATTTTTGGTTATTGGCTTTGTATCCGGCAATGTTATTGAATTTGGTTATTATATATAGAGTTTTTTTGGTAGAGTTTTTGAGGTCTTCTATGTAGAGTGCAATGCCATTGTCTCGGTTCCTCTTATCTCATTGCTGGGACAAATACCTGCCACCAAAAATGAAGGAAGGAAAGGTTTATTTAGTTTACAGTTACTGGAGGTTTCATTCTACACTTGGCTGGCTCCAAGGCAGAGCAGCATGTGGCAGTGAGCAGCCTTTCATGGTGGTGGCAAAGAGCAGAGAGAAAAATGGAGGAGTAGCAGCAACAACGGCAAAAGAGAGCAAGTCTGTCTCTCTGTCTCTCTTCCGTTACATTTAGGCTGTCCACCTCTGGCTGAGTGTAGCATTCACACCCATAATCCCAGCAGTACTCAGACCCAAAATTCCAGTAGTACTCAGACTCATAATCCCAGTGGATCATGAGCTAATCAAATACTAAAACTGAGCTTCAATGACTGCATAAGGACAAATACACACAAACCGTAACAGTCATCTATGAATAATGATAATTTCTTGAACTGTAATTATTAACAACGACTGCATTGAGCAACTGACTGGGAAAACTGTGGACATTGGGGCTGGCCTTATAGCTCAGTTGGCTAAAGTGCTTGTTTAGGCAGAGTGCAGTAGCTGGGGTTCGATCCCTGTTGCGCTGTGCTGGGAGCCCTGCTGGCGCGGTGCACTGAAACAGTGACTGAGACTTGGCATGGCGGTGTGCGCCTGTAATCTCAGTACTTGGGAGGCTGAAAGCAGGAGACTCACTCAAGTCCAGTCTATATAGTGAGACCCTTTAGACCCTGTCCTAAATACAGAAAAAAAAAAAAAAAAAGAAAGAAAACTCTGGGCATTTAACATTCAGCCCTTGTGGGCTCCAAACACCACCACCACACATCTCTCCATCTATATGGGCAAGGTTGGTTTCTTATCATAAAATGCTGTGGCACTTGGCCGCTTAGTGGGAAGCTCATCATAGGTGATCAGGAATGTGTGGAATAGGTGGAGGCACTTGGGCGGGCACCTGTTGGCTAGGATGGAAGCACGCACGGACTTTTTTTTCAGGATTGTGTAACTGTAGCACATGTACATTTGAACAAGCAAATACCGTTCTTCTCATCACCAGTGTGCCCTCTGTGCCCTCTCTGCCAGGGTGGCTTCCTACCCTTCTTCTACAAGCCCAGCATGGACTTTGAAAGCCCTTCAACTTGATCTTACCTTATTTAATTAGGCAGAATAACTCAGAGCAACAGTAATTTTTCTGTTCCAGTAGGTTCCGGAACACGGTGTCATCTCAGGTGAGTGCCTGCTAATTAACTGGTGGGGAGCTGGCCTTTGGGGGGCTCCTCTCACCAGCTGCTTCAAGTTGTTTACACTGTGAGGCCTCCACCTTTATCCCACCTTTTAATGGTGAGGCCATTGCACTCTTGCCTTTAGTCTCACACATGCTGAACAACCTCCCCTCATGCCTGCTCCTCTCTGACGTGTTCTTCTGCATGTGACATGTTCCAGGCTCAGAGGGGCAATGAAGAAAGGCGAGCCCAGAGCTATGCTAAAGCCACTGCTTTGCAGGCACAGAAAGCAGCCAGCTGCCAGCTCCCCAAGGGAAGTCATGGTGAACCTGTTCCTCTGCCATTCATTTGTTTTCATTTATTCTCACTCAACTAACTAATAAAGGAGTGCAAAGTAGGCTGAGGAGACAGCTCACGGTCTACGCACCTACCTGGTAAGTGCTGGCCCCATGACAAGCAGGCCACTGAATCTGGGCATGGCGATGTGCGCCTGTAATCCCAGCGCTGGTGAGGCTGAACCTGAGCTATGTAGCGAGACCCTGTACCAAACGCATAAATGAAAAAAAAAAAGTAAAAATTATATGATGAATTAGTTACAATATTTACTGCTGCCTGTTTGTGTTTGTGGTGCTGGTGAGGGAACTCAGGATCCTACCTGGGCTAGGCAGTGTTGTACCACTGAACTATATTTCTAGCCTGAAAAAGGCTTGTTTTTAATAAAGCTTTGATGAAGTATTCTTTTAGGCTTTTTGTCTTACAATGCAATAACATGACACTTTTTGTATTCCTGGCCACTGTGGAAATGCAGTGCTGGAGTAGAGGAAATCACATGGTCAGGGTGAGGCTTTCTCTGCTAGATGCTGGCCTTGTGACATATGACAGCCTGAGCCTTGGGAACTTGTCACTGTTTTTGTGTTTGTTTTGGTGTCATTTGGATTAGAACCTTTGATTTTGGAAATCAGGTAACTTAAACAATACATATGTCTATAATCACTTCCTTTAGCTTACTCAGTGAGTGACAATATTTTGAAATGCAAATTTGCATCAGCAACGCTGAGAAGACTCTGCAGAGAAGCATGAGCGCCACTTGGCTTCTATGTGGGCGAGAGGAGCAGCCGGCTGAAGCCCGGCCAAGGAGGAGGCAGAGGAGGTCAGATTCTTCTCCTGGAGCAGCTACCCACTCCTCTGCTAGAGACCTGTAGCTGTGCCCCTCCCTTTGTCTCTGAGCAAGTTCCAGAGATGCTGAGATGTGGCTCTGAGCCCAGCTGCTCCCAAACACAATATAAAAAGCAGGCAGCTTGGGGGGAGAGTGGGTTTCACAGAAGAAGAGTCAGGGCCAGGAGGAGGACTGTCCCCCAGCCCACCTGTGTCCTTCCCACTCCGCTGCCATTGCTGGGGTGACAGCAGCTCACCCCTACCATTGCCTTTAGTCCAGGCCTCTCTCTCTGGCCTCCGGACACGGCCAACATCTTCCTGGACAGTTCCTCATGGTGTTGCCTCCACCATGAGTGAGGAGAAGGGAACGCATGGTTTCCCTGCACTGCTAGCTGGCCCCCCTCACACTCCCCTTCTGTGTCAGGAGCTGGACGTTTACCTCTCAAGTCTATGCATACCTTCTGATGGTCCTACACTGGATCTCCTCTCTGTCCCCCAGCCATGGCTTGGTTCCAGCCCTCACTTTCTCCCCTCCATGCCCTGGACCTTCAAAGTGGAAAAGACTTGTTTATTTAAATAAAACACTTTTAATATAATGAATGATTGATTAGATAAACACATTGTATTCATTTATGCAACAGAAACCTATTCAGGAAGCAGCCTGGATGAGTCACTAAGGCATTATGCTGAGCGAAACACTTAAGTTTTAGAAGCTGGTACGCAGTATGATTCCACATGGCGGACATTCTGGAAAAGGACAAACTATGGGAACGAAGTTCAGCAGTTGCTGGGGCTGGGAAAGTGGGAGGATTTGATGATGAAGGACAAGCACCAGGGAATTTGGGGGGACACTGAAGGTGATATGTATCCTCAATATGATTGTGGGTACTCTTGTCGATGTGTGTTAAAACTCACTGCATGTACAGAAAAATAAAGATAGCAATGAGTTACAAATTCATTGAATAAAATGAAAAGCCATGAGATCATACTCAAATAAATAAATAAATAAATAAATAAATAAATAAATAAAATCTCTTACCCCAAACACTAACTACAAAGGAGAAAGATGACAGGGAGGTATCCGGTGGACCCCTTTCACAAAGTGATAGGAGCAAACATCATCCGTAGTATATAAAGCAGAACCATTTGTCATCTAGTGGACTGCGGCAGGAGGATCGCAGATGGGCCAGTTTCGCAGGCTGCGGCCTTTGCAGTCCCACAGGGCCCCACACTTATAAGCTCCATGGTTGGTTTTAGGCCCTGCTGTCACTTTCTTGGAATTCTCAGTAATTTTTAAACAAGGACCTTGTATTTCACTTTGGAGTTAGCCCTGCCTGTCACATAGCGGATCCCGCATACAGTGTCACTTCTGTGATATTTCCAGCAATACTGTGTGACCTGAATGGAATGTGCAACGAGGGAAAACCAAACTGCTGAGTGCTGTACAAATCCAGTTATCTTCCCTCCTCAATAGAGTCAGAGTTCCAACAGTTATTAGAAGACCAAGGAACTGTTTCATGTTGGAGACTAAAGACACACGACAAGTAGCTACAATCCAGGTTTTTGTCTTGAATCTTTTGGCTACAAAGGGTGTCTCTGGCACAGCCACTGAAACTTGAGTGAGGGCTGAAGATTGGACAGCAGAAATGATTCAATGTCAACTTTTTCACCCTGATGGCCACGCACTAGATTGAGATTACTCAACCAGCCTCAGCAAGACTCTGTCTCAAATTTTAGAAAATTAAAAAAAGAAATGTTTGGGATGTAGGTGAGTGTGAAGGCCTTGGGTTCAATTACTATTACTGAGAAAAGAAGAATGAGGAGGAATGGGTGGAGAAGGAGTAGAAAAAGAAGAGGGAGAAGAAGTTGGAAGAAAGAAAGAGAAGGAGAAGGAGGCACAAAGATAGAAGACAGTGAGACTAATTCAGAGAGGGAACATAGGAACATGGTGGGAGACTCAGTCAGGCATAGAGTGGCAACCAGACTGAAGCCCCAGGGAGGATCTGGGGTTGTGTTCTCTATGTCCTGGGTGACTTTGGAGTGTCTCCCAGCACATGGACTGTGTGTTGCTGAGACAAAATACTCAATACCTACAGTTAAAGGAGGAGAGATTTATTTTGGCTCACAGTTTGTAGAGGTTTCAGTCCAAGGCAGGGTGGCATGGTGGAGGGGCATCACAGAGGAGCAGCAGTTCTTGGCAGGCAGAAGGTAGCAGAGCAGTAAAGGAGAATCCTAGGCCTCCCTTTTTGTCTCTTCCAGATCCCCTCACTTTTGAGTGGTGCCACCCACGTCCAGACTGGGGCACCCATAATCCCAGCATCATACCCTTAATCCCAGGATCACACACCCTATACCCAACCACCTCCAAAATCCCCCACCTATGACCACTTGAGGTTTTGGGGTGACACCTAGATACAAGGCATAACATTCCATCCCTGGCCCCCAAAGGTCCATGCAAAAGGCATATAGTCCAACTCTAAGAATTGCCAAACCGTCCTAACAGTTCCAGCATTGCCAAAAAGTCCAAATCTAAAGTCTCTGAGAATTAAGGCAAACTCTTAGCTGCAAGTCATGTACAAATGAAAAGAAAGATGAGTACTTCCAACGCCTCCAGTGTACACTGACATAAGATGTCCATTTCATTTCCATTTCAAAAAGCATAAAGAGGAAGATGGGGATAGAAGTGGGAACAAGAAAAGACCAAAATCCAACAAGGCCAGCATCCAATCCCACAGTTTCATGTCTAGCATTCAGCACAATCTGTGGCAAGGTGTGAACCTGGGTGGCTCCGCCCCCATGGCCCAGCCTGTGGCTGTAGCTCCCATGCTTCTCTGCTTGGTTGGCTTTGCTCACTCTTCGCAGGTTTCCTCAGGCGATCCACACTCTTGGTTTCTCCAAGCTTCTGGGATCTCCACTCACATTTGGCTTCATATGGCTTCCACCACTGCCCTCTCAGGGGAAGCCTTCTTTTGAAATTTGGGTGGGAGCCTCACCCATCCCACAACTGTTGGTTTCTGCATACAGCTAAACCCAGAACAGTGCAGACAATGCCACAGTCTGCTACCAGCTGGACCAGTGTACAAGCTTCCTTCTCTGTTGGTCACAGGGCTCAGTGCCCAAATTAATAGGTGGATTCTAATCCCAAAGGAATAAATTTTCTAGGCCACTATCATGCTGCAACATGGTGCCCTGGAGCTCTCTTCAAAGCCAAGTCTTTCATCTTTGCAATTTTGAGGCTGTAAAGGCTAGAGTCCTGCTGGTTATATATCCTCAGACCGTCTTTTGTGTTATCCTATTCCTTCTCAGAAACAAAGCTCTCCTCTGCTCTATATTTTCAGTCTACAGCTTTACTAGAGCTTCCTTTCTGGCCATAGAGAGGAAGAATGGGGACTAACTGAGAGGCATTGACAATAATTCACTCTCTGATGGGTAAATGGGGTGCAGGAACCTCTCAGAAGCCCACTGTCACAGAGCATGATGGAACTCAGCCCCAGCAGCTGTGGCGCCATCTGACTGTCCTGGATCCCTGTGTCCAGACTTGCCAGAAGGTGTCCAGCCCAGAAGCTGCTTACCAAGGGTACTCCGATCCTAACTTGCTAGGAAAGCTGAAAAACCAGCTGGTTGACTTTTTAATCTGATTTACCTATTATTTGGCTCAAGTGTTAAAGTGTTATTTTAAATTAATTATCATAGAACAAACACAAGTATAGGGAGAAATATTTTATCTGTCAGGCTTGTCTTATCACTGCATGTTGCCTGACAAGTGAACGTACTTTTATCTTGCACAGAGTTTGCATCCTCAGAGACCTTCAGTGAAAGGATCTTAGGGTTTTACTCTGGTCCCTCCTGTATTAGTTCCTTTTGAGTTTGTACAACATAATACTATAGAGCAAGTAATTTCTAAAGAAATAAAACGTATTTCTTATAGTTCTGGAGCTGAGAAATTTAAGGTCCAGGGATCTGCCTGTAGTAAGTGGTTTTTTGCTATGTAATCTTGTGGTGTAATGAAGAAGAGGAGAAGAGGAGAAAGACAGGAAGAGAAAAGAGAGATAGAGATAGATAGAGAGATAGATAGAGACACACAGTGACAGAGATACAGAGACACAGACAGACTGAGACACAGAGACAGAGACAGAGAGAGACAGAAAAGAATATCAATCTTCAGCTTCAAGCCCTTTGATACTTGGCATTAATTCATTCCTAAGGATATGACTGTCATTGACCTAAACACCTCTCATTAGGCTCCGCCTCCCAACATTGTTGCACTGGGCTTTAATTTTGAATATATGCATTTGGGGGAACACATTCAGATCTTAGCACCCACAAATAAAGGAATCTGAGCATTGACTCATGAATTTTGGAACCAAAGTGATGTTGGTGAGAAAGTATTTCAGTCTCCTGTGTTTGTACATGCACCAAATGACAGTTCAGAGCTTTATTGGTGATTTTGTGCCCCAAATTGATCTTCAACAGTCATAAAGACCCAAGGAAAGAAAGATCTGGACTTGGGTGCTGGGTATTGAGTCCAGTGACTTGCTCTTCCTTTTGGAATAGCCACAGATCTTAATTAAGGACACAACGAAAACGCCATTGCACATTTCTTTTGTGTTTGGTTGACAGTAATGTCTCGATCTATTGTATGATACTTTTTGAACACAAATATACACTTACAGTTTTATGTGTAAAACGTACAGCTTGAAAGCCAAGAACAGACTCACATTAAAGAGCAGCACTTAAAAAGTGTTGCTCACCTAGATATATAATGAGCGTGTGTCTATTTTAGAGTGCACTTCTGATGTGATCCTAAATCTCTGGGACAGTTAATCCACAGTTGAAAAGGCAGAAACCCAGCATGATTAGGGGATGATCTGATCCAGGGCCAAGACAAAACTTGTGACCTTGGCAGCAATTCAGCTAGTTAGAGTCGAGGGAAGTCCAGGTCAGCCTACGGGGTGATACACGTCAACAGAGCCCTAGCCCTCATTTTGTCAGCTTCAGGATCTCTCAGCTGGTTTTTATTCAGCTTACAATGCTTGTTGTCACATTTACTGGGTAGGTGGCTTAGTTTCACATTTTCTTTGAAGCAATTTATACCGTTTGAATGGTGGAGATGTAAATATAAGTACTTGCTTAACTGTTAGTATTGTAATTTTGGAGAAGATGAAGTATCATTTAATTCTAAACACACAACAGAAGTACTTATGCTTTAAAACTATGAGAATGCCATGATTTTAACCTTCAATCAGTTTACAAAGGACGTTAGCTATTGCTCTAGTCTAAATGTGGCCTCCAAAATTCTCATGTGGAAACTTATCGCCAGTGTGATAGTATTAAGGCGGGAGGCTACTGAGGTGAGGAAGCTGTGAAAACTGCCTCCGTGTGTTGATGTATTTTCTTATAAAAAGTGCCTGAAAGGACTAGCCTAGAACTCCCTTACCTTCCACTCTCCCACCACGGGAAGATCACAATATTCATTTCTTTTGCCCTTTTCACTCGTGCCACGTGGGGCACAGCAGGATTTCCACCAGTACTGAATGTCAGAATCTTGAATTTAGACTTCAGAATTGTAAGAAATGAATTTTTGTTCTTATACATTACTTCTTCTTGGGCATTTTACAGCACAAACAGATTAACGTAGGCATGCTACAGTGTGTTGATTGGGGAAGTTAGTAATAGTTCCATCTAAACCACTGGCATTTCCAGGGGTCACAACTTATATCTTTCTGTCTTGTTTCTGGAAAACTTTCATAGATTTACCGACTTGGCTCATATACTTTTGCTACCCTAATAGATTAAACAAGGAAAGCCAGGGCATCTTGGTCTTGAGTATCCTAAACACATGAATTTAAGTTTCTCTGTATGTTAATATTCTCACTAGAGATTTTAATTCTCTTTAAGTCTCATGTGTTTGGAAGGCGCTTGGGTCATGGGACACTGTACTGATTGGAGGATTAGCTCACCGATGAGTTCAGTTGACTGCTCAGAACTGGAGCCTAGCTGGCCAGGGCAGATCCCAAGAGCCTGGATGGGGAGGGTGCACCTTCATCTCTGCCTCCTCCTTTTCTCTGCCTCCTGCCCACCATAGATTGGGCCCCTTTCCTCCACCTTGCCCATCTACCAAATCATTTTTTGTCTTGGAGTCAGCCAGCTAAGGGCTGCAACTCTGAGTGAAAGAAACCTCTCTTCCTGCACATCGTGAGTGTTGGGTGCCTTTTCCAGTGATGGGACAATGGTTGATGCAAGAGGACCTCAGAGCATTCTGTGGACACTATGAAGCAGCCTGGAAGCTCAGGAGTCTTAATTTAATTACTAAATTAATAATTTTATTATAGCTCCTTGTTATGGTCTGAATTATGTGTCCTCAGTTCCCATCCATTCATATGTTGAATATCTAACTCTCAGGACTTTAGAATGTGATCCTATAGGAGAATAGGTCTTTGATGATATAATGGAGTTAAAATGAGCCCCAATTCAACATGACCAAGGTCTTTGTAAGAAGAGGAAATTTAAACAGAGACATGTGGGGAGAGACCATGTGAAAATATCAGAAAAAGGTGGGTTTCAACTACTCAAGAAGAGAAGCTTCAGAATGAAACCAGCCCTGACACCTCAACCTTAGACTTTCAGCCTCCAGAAGTGCAAGAAAATAAGTTTTTCTTTTATGTGCCTCTCAGTTGATGAAGTTTCATTATGGCATCTAAAGCTGACTAATGCTGAGGTTGGTACTGTTATAGCAAACATCTAAAATTACAGAAGTGGCTTATGAGCTAGGTATGAGTAGAGGCAAGAAGGATTTTGAGGGACATTTGATTGCCTTGAAGAGACTGTTGATAGAAATGTGGACTTCTAGTATGTTTCCGGTAAGTCCTCAGATGCACATGAAAACATGTCATTAGGCACTAGAGGAGAGGTGGCCCCCATTACAAAATGGCAAGGAACTTGGATATATTGTGTTCTGATGCTTTGTGGAAGATAATATAGTTAGCTAAGTATATGGCTAAGTGAAATGTGGAAGGTATGACTTGATTTCTCCTTACTATTTTGAATAAACAGCAAGAGCACAAAGCTAAGTTGAAGAAAGAATTGTTAAACAAGAAGAGACCAGAAGTCAATAATTTGGAAAATGCTCAGTTATTTATATTGTAATACATAAATGTACTGTCTTTACCTTATGAGATTCAAATGTGACAGTTTATATGTACTGTAAGAATTTCATAAATGGTGAACTACTGCCAAAGAAAAGATGCTATAAGTTATTATTTCCATAGACGTTTTATGCTTTCCTCCTGAGGTCAGGGAGAAGGTGTTAACATTATTATTGTCTTTCATTTGAGATTTTTGAAGCTTAGGAAGATGAAGTGATTTTTATAATAATGTCATAAGGCTATAAGCCTGCACAACCTGGAGAAGCCTCTGATCTTTACAATCTCAGCCTAGTGCACTTTTTAATATAATATTCTCTTGTGCTGAAGATTTCCTGACTTTCAGCAGACCCTATTTAACAAGCCTTTAATTGCATACTCTGATTGGTGCATGATTGAATTCAGTAAGAAATATAAAATAAACATATCATCTATAAAATTTCTTTATTATCTATAAAGCAAAATGAGAGTAAATATATGCTTCAGCTAACAAACTACACAATTTCCAGCTTTTCACATTCATTGGCTGGTTAACCTCTAAAGGCAGGTGGATAATTCCCATAATATCTTTTGGAAAAAATAATAAGCACAAATTAGATTTAGGGTCCTAGAGGATTTCATTCATTTTTGTTAGCCTGACAGAGAGGCACTCGCCTGATTATTCCTTTTATGACTGAATAAGGTGTAGAAGATTTTCAGTTCGTGGGTTGAAACCACAGCTCAAAGCTCCTGTGGATTATAAAATATTGTGAAGGACAATACAGACAGTCCCCAAATTCTGGTGACTTCACTTAGGAGTTATCAACTTTATAATAGTGTGAAATTCAGGCATATTCAGTAGAAAGTATTGGGAATTCTGAGCATGGGTCTTTCCTGGGACTAGCTAGGTGCAATTCACTTGTCATGGAGTTTAATGCCAGGCAGTGGTAGCAGCGACAGTGCTCAGTCAGCCCTGCAACCACAAAGGGGAACAGCTGCTGTGCTGCACTGCACTGCTCTTCTAGGGTGTCTGGTAGATTAGATGCTGGCGGTGCATATTTGGCTTGATGCATTTTCAACTTATGATAGGTTTATCGAGACAACTCCATTGTAAGCCAAGGAGCATGTATATTTATGAATTTGGCAAATGATTTAACTAGAAACAATCCTAGTGAGTGTTGAGAGCATCTTTGGAGAGTTTGCCTTTACAAGGTTGAAGTATCCTGGAAGCTCAGGCTCAGGAGTCAGCCTTAGAACCATCCCCTCAAAGGACCCTGCAAAAAGGATTTCCTGTGGGTGAGTGGCCTTCTTCCTGCTCCTCATTCAACTCCACCATAGTAACATGCTATTACTGTTACTATTACTATTATTATTATTATTATTATTATTATTATTATTATTATTACTGATGTATTTGGTACAGGGTCTACAGGGTGTTCAGGGCCTCACTACAGAGATTGGACTCATAGTGATCCTCCTGCTTTCAGCCTCCCAAGCATTGGGATTATAGGTGTGTGCCACCACTCCCAGTCTCAGTTGTTATCTCAGTGCACCCCAGGGGCAGGGTGGCACGGATCAAACCCTGGCTGCCACGATCTGCCTAAATAGGTCTTTTAGTCCACTGAGCTATCTGGCTAGCCCCACACAATTGCTATTAAAACATAG
>PVKN010011584.1:0-21511 GCA_004027915.1 Capromys pilorides | reverse complement strand
TATTGCAAAACCACCAAGTATTATTTCTCACCCAGCCAGTAAGTCATATGATAACCCACTATCTTTCTCTCAAAGGTGAGTATTTTCTGACTCAGTCTACACAACTATTCAACACACTAGACCACTATGACCATGACCCAAGAGGACATGATCTCAATGGCAGTTAACATTTACTAGATGCTTGTTAAATAGTCAGCACTATGGTAAGCACTTTACATGTACTGATAAATCTTATCCTTGTTCCCAATATGCACATGTGCACATGAAGGGACTGATTTCACTGTATTTTTTTTTTCCCAGGACCGGGGATTGAACTCACGACCTTGCACTTGCCAGGCAGGCACTTGTGCCACAGAGCTAACTCTCCAGCCCCTTCACTGTCTTTAAAAAGTCCACAGAGGCAGGAAGTCGTTTCATAATCACCAAGGATTAGAGTAGGGTGGGGGTGTGTACGATGTCTAATAAATAAGGATTCCATCAAAATGTTCTAATTTTATAATGATTATGATCACACAATATGGTGACTATACTAAAAACCAAACCACTGATTCTTGTATGTTGGAAAATTATATCTATATCTTTAAAACTGGAACATTTGGAAGAAAACAAAATAGTCACTTTTCAACACAGCCTCAGTCCCTCACCCTAAACCTCATGCCACAGGTTATTCTTTCTGGTTATGAGCTAGCCTATGTATCTACATGTGCAGACACATATATATTTATATATATAGTCTTACAAGTTTTGTTTTTTATACAACATGAATGGTTCAGATTGCTGTGAAACTATCTTTTATACCACAACAGGTTGTGACACTAAATCCCACCAGCACACGTGGACCTTCCACTCTATATCTCAGCTGAAAGAGTCTGAACCACAGCCTAATCCCCCATCTTTTACTGATACCAATTCAAAGAGTGCCACAGTCTCGTGTCTGTGTGTGTGTGTGTGTGTGTGTGTGTGTGTGTGTGTGTGTGTAAATATTGTTTGTGACAAACTCCTAGAAAAGAAACTGCTACTTTAAAGAAAACGCAGTTTAAGTTTTGGTAATTGGCCAGTTCTCAAGGAGTATTCTGTGACTTTGAACAGCTGCAAGACCTCTGTGGACCATAGCCGCCTCATTTAGAAACCAAGCAGCAGACTCTCTAAGTCACTTTTAGTTTTACCATTCATTTTTAAACAAGATCCAGAAGATGCACAAACAAAAGCTAAGCAGAGCTGGGAAAATGCACAAACCGAGCTCACAGCAAATCCATCTGGGTGGCTTGGCCAAGAAAACACAAAAAAACAAACAGGAGAGCAACATCAGAGGCTGAAATGCACTCAAGGAATGCTCCTAGAGAGCCAGAAAGCTGAAGAGCAAGGACAAAGCCTCCCAATGTAGGAGAAATGAGAAACTTGATTGAAGCAGGTCACCCACATAGGTCTGTGCTTTGCAAAGATGCTTCCAACAAAAAGACGACACAGGTAACATCAGCAAGGACCTTGAACAGTATGGGAAAGCAGCCCAAGGCCTGAGATACAAAGCCAGTCATACAGAAGATTAAACATAAGAAAGATGATTTTTCTTAAGAGGAAAGGTTAAAAAAAAGCTTCACTCAATTAATGTTGAAATCTGTCCCTGTTCCAAGGACCTACAAGGAGAACACTGTCAAGGCTGAAATGGGGATATGTACAGCACAGGAAAGAGGGAGGGAGGAAGAGGTATGGGAGAAGACTCCCCTAAGACTCAAAGTCACATGGGAAAGTCTAATATTTTGGAGGAAGTAGGTTTAGGAGAAATATTGTGCTAAAAGCTCAACTTCCCTTATCAAATCTGAAAAACACTACAGGGTCAGGTCACAGTAGAAAGAAAAAAGGGGTCACAAAGAAGCACGCATGAAACCTCCATGTGGCAGAGGCCTCCTAAGGGGCAGAAGAGAAGAACAAAGGAAAGTGCATGCTCATCAGGAGGAGCCACAGCTTGAGTGGCTCTTCCACAGGGCAAAGGCAGATGCCACCGGGGACTGATCACATGGGGGACAAGAGAATGGCAGGCATATCAATGTAGCAGGAACTTGACCAGAGAGGTCCATTATATCAGCATGGCTTTTTAAAAAAGGTGGACCACAGACCAACCTTATCAAAATCACTGGGGTAGAGATGCCATGAGAGGGCAACCTGTTAAAATGTCCACCACCACCACAACCAGAATTCAGTGGGTCCAACAGGAAAGTTCAGGAATCTGCATTTTAGCAAACATCCCGGGTGATTTCTATACACATTAGCTTAAAAAACTAGTACATTAAGTAATGAGAAAGTATTCTAATGACAAAGAAACTAGGGGTTTTGTTGGTTGGTTGGTTTGCGGTACTAGGGATTGAACTCAAGACCTCACGGTTACCAGGCAAGCACTTATTCTACTGAGCTATATCCCTGGCCCAGACAAAGAAACTAGGAATGCTCTGAGTACTCAGTGCTCCATGAACTTCCCAGGCATAATTCCATACGATCAGTCTCCAGGGGCATCTGCCTTTGCCCTGTGGAAGAGCCACTCAAGCTGTGGCTCCTCCTGATGAGCATACACTTTCCTTTGTTCTTCTCTTCTGCCCCTTAGGAGGCCACTGCTACATGGAGGCTTCATGCGTGCTTCTTTGTGACCCCTTTTTTCTTTCTACTGTGACTTGACCCTGTAGCATTTTTCAGATGAAAAAGGGGAAGTTGAGCTTTCAGTACAATATTTCTCCTAAACCTACCTCTACCAAAATATTAGACTTTGCCATGACTTTGAGTTTTAGAGATTTACCCCACACCACCTCTCCCCGCTCCCTCTTTCCTGTGCTGTACATATCCCCATTTCAGCCCTGACAATGTTCTCCTTGTAGGTCCTTGGAACAGGGACCTTCCCAAGTTTTCTTACCAAAACTTCTGGGTTTGTGACCTAAATTAACTGGGAGTTGGACCACTTTTCATGACTTCTTGTCAATGATTGGATGCATTAAGATGAAGCTGAAGTGGGCTGTGACAGCAAACATCTGTAATGGTAGAACTCTGGGAGGCTGAGAAAAGAGGCTCAAAGTTCAAGCCCAGCCTGGATAACTTCATGGCAAAAACTTTTTAAAAAGCTGGGTATGTAATTCGCATGAAAGCTCTGGATTCAATACCCAGTACCACAAGAAGGAAGAGGAAGAGGAGGAAGGGGGGGAGGAGGAAGAGGAAGTGGAAGAAAAGAAACAAAAGGAAGAAGAGGAGGAAGGGGAAGAAGAGAAATAAGAGGAAGAGAAGGAGGAAGAGGTGAAGAGGAAGAAATAGGCAGGAGGGAGGCAGTGGCCACAGCAGCAGCAGCAGCTCAGAATCTCCTTCCTAACTACTAGTTGCCAGAAAGGCAAACCTTAGGCCTTTTATGAGACGCATATGCCCACGAACGTTGCTGGCAATGTTCTGTGTGACCCCAATCAATGGTAGAAACAGCAAACATGAAGTAAAGGTTTTTCTCTATGGCCTGTCTGCCTGCTACTACTTAGTAAGAGGCATTCCTATTACAGACCAAGTACAAGTACAGAAAGTGCCAATCTGTTTGGGTTTCACTGTGGATACTGATCTGTACATTCTTGATTTGGTTATTATTTTTAAAAAGAAAAAAGAATTTTCCCAGATGATACTACTGAGGCTATTTGTCTAGTGCCCAAAAGAGCTGGCAGAAACTACACACATTTCAATCGCTCTAAAAAACACGTTCACTCAAATACTGCCAGAAATCTCTTAAAGAAGATAAGAAATTCAGGACCATCAGTGTGCTGCTCTGAGAAACAGTTAACTAAGAAAAATAAGGAGAAGGATTTTTAAAAATGCTAGACATTTAGCCAGAAGAATGAAGGACACTAGAGTATGCCAGAAATGGATTGTTG
The DNA here is from genome assembly GCA_004027915.1 of Capromys pilorides. Lineage (NCBI taxonomy): Eukaryota > Metazoa > Chordata > Mammalia > Rodentia > Capromyidae > Capromys > Capromys pilorides. The sequence goes on along the minus strand of PVKN010011584.1, from coordinate 17,624 downwards.
AAAGACACAGGCTGTCCTCTCTGAGAGGTTCAACTTCTGAGTCCACCAACATGAAGAATTTTCAAGAGTACAAAGCCAGATGCAGTGTGACACTCATGTAGTCCCAACACTCTAGGAGGCTGAATTAGAAGGTTCATAAATTTTAGCCCAGTCTAAACAACTTAGTAAAAATCTGGGATGTAGTTCAGTGTGAAGGTCCTGGGTTTAATCCCTAGAGCTATGAAAAAAACAAGAGAGAAAGAGTAACAAGCAAGATCAGATCACATTTTTAAAAAGGAAAAAAGCTCTTCATAGCTTACAGAGTTTATAGTGCCTTCCCTCTAAGTTGAGCCAGAATGTCAGGCAGCTGGCTGGCCACTGCACACTATTTTAAAGGCCTCTCATGTATAACAGGAGGTGGAGTGCAATTTTTACCCACGTGAGAAAAAGACTTTGACATATTTAGAACAATCTGATAAAAAAAAATGACAAGCCAGAGGCTATTTCAAAAAGCCCACAGGGAGATTCTGTGACCTTGACAACTTCTTTGAGAATTATATCTCTATAGGAACCCAAACCAAGGAAATCTGGGAGGAAGTGAGAGAAGGAAAGAGAGGAGAGGAATCCGGGAAGCATATGTGTGCTGCAAGCCTGAGGGCTGGAGCCTCTTCATCTGTCTGCTGGTGGCCAGCTCCTGTCTGCTTTCCACAAACTCAACATACCTGACTACTGCAGTTGAAGGCAGCAACGTAAGACACAAGTTGGCTTCCCACTGAGAAGTAAGGAAATTTCTCAAGAGAGCTGGAAGTCCTCCAGGGTGTCTGATTATATATTAGGTTTAAAAAAAAAAAAAAGAACTACAGCTCTCTTCACATCTGGCACCTTTAACTGAGCAGATGTCTCACATGGGAACCAAATCCCAGGCCTTTGCAAGTCCTGCAGACTATGAGTAGATGGAGAATATGTCCTCTTCTTAGCCCTGAGGTGGAAAGGCACAGGAATACTGAAAACCATAATGGTTCAACCTACAATTTTTTACTTCATGATGATATGAAAGAAAATGCAGTAGAAATTGCACTTCAAATTTTGCATTTAACTGAGCTGTGATATGGTCCTCTCTCTCTCAACACTGGCCAATGGCAGTGAGCCACAGTGCCTTGTCACCAGGGAAACAAGTACACACAACAGTACACTATGCTGCTAAGCTAGGATACTTGGTAGGTTACATGGGTTAAATGTAACTTCCACTTATGCTATGATTTACATGGGTATAACCTCATCATGAGTGGAGTATACATATATTCCTTCTCCAAAACAACTCAAGAATTCCAATGTAGCCACCTTGTTTGTTATCCCAAGACCCAGTGAGTGGCTATCTCAGTTACTTTACTATTGCTGCTGGGACAAAATACCCAACACCCAGAATCAAGAAAGGAAAGCTCACAGTTAGTGGAGGTTTCAGTCCATATAGAGAGCCACTCTTAGTTCTTGCCTCAGTCTAGGAAGTTTTTATTTGCAATTCCATGGGTAAGTTATTAGAATTCCATCAAGTTAATTCCAATTTACCACTTCCAGTGCAATAAAAATAATAAAGCATATTTATAGTTATGGGGAGCTAAGGGGTCCTAAGTCCAGCCATAGTGATGGCTGTCCAGAAAAAGGCCTAGACCCAGGGCCAAATCCAGGGTCTATTCAGTTACAAAGGAGGAGTGGCTTCAGGATGAATGACTGAGAATGGCAGAGAGTAGGTGAATATCATGAGCTGGGCTAGGTAGAAGGCCTGTGTTTACCTCTGCAATGTGCAGAGAGAAGAATATGCAGAGAGTAACCTTCATTACACAACTGGATAGTATTTAATGTTTTGGGGTCTAGTACTTCAGCTCTGATGTGCAATCTTTCAAGCCAGAAGAAATCATAGTCTCTATTTCAAGGCTCGATCCCACCCAACAGCATGGAGCATTGTCTTTTTGTTCTATCTCCACCTAGCTCATATTAAAGAGCAGAAGGCAGGGGTGACCAAGGAAACATGCATGCTGTCTTCAAAGATTACCACCAGCACCTCAGCTAGACCAATAGAGGTTGCTTAAAGCCAATTGAAGTGATAAGGAAAAGTCTTAGCCAGCTCTGTACATATCAACACATTGAAATAAGGTCAGACACAGCCAAAATAGATAATTGCTCTTCTTTCAAGAATAGTCACCCAGGTGGTCTTTCAAAAGTCCATACTTGGTTGGCTCCAAAGCAAAGTGGCACATGACAAAGGGCAGCCCTCAGGACAATAGCAAACAGCAAAGAGCAAAGGGAGGAGCAGCAGCTGCTATAGATAGCAAGTTTCTCTCCCCTCCTTACATTTGTATGGAGATTATATGCCCCAGGATGGGTGTAACACTCACACCCATAATCTCAGCATTGGATTAAGAATTAATCACAAGGGGCTAGGGAAATAGCTCTGTGGCACAAGTGCCTGCCTGGCAAATGCAAGATCTTGAGTTCAATCCCCAGTCCTGCAAAAAAAAAAAAAAAAGAATTAATCACAAACTCTAGAAGCTGTAACATCTGTATGAGGTTTTGGGAGGACAACTAGACACAAAGAAAACCATAATAGCAGCTGTGGGTCAATGTCCTGGATGGGGCAGGGAACAGGGCCTGTGAATGCTTAAATCAGTTTACACAAAATGAGAAAAGAGTAATTTCTGAGAGTAACTATTGCTCCTCATAATATCAATCAGAGCAAGTGCTTCAGGAGGACTCCTTTCTACATTGAGATCCCAGCAACATAAAGCTCTATTGTGGAAACTTCATGGGGAAAATATTCTGACAAAGGGAATGACAAATGCTCTGATATGGGATGGGAAGGGACTTCAAGGAAAAGGAAAGTGATCTGTGTGGATGAAGCAAGATAACATGGAGGAGGGTGATGTCAGGTAAGCAAAGTAAGGCAGGTGGCAGCAGATTGTATGGGTGGGCCTTGCAGATCATGGAAGAATGTGCATTTTATTCTCACAAGAAGGCAAAGCCAATGGAGCACTTGGGCAGGAAGGTATGTGATGTGATTCACTTGCCTATTTTAAATTGCCCTAGTTACAAGGCGAAGGATGGACTGCATACAGCAGAACAGGAAAGGAGACCAGACATAGAAGCTGGATCGGGGCTAGTAACAGGAAACGGCTGGAAGAGGCTTGTTACCTTGCAGATATATTCTGGAGCTGGCAGGGCATGGTGGATTGGACTTGAGAGATAAAGCATGCTGAGAAACAAAGGATGACTCCCCCAAAGCTGAGGAGCTAAGCAGGTGGCACTTACCAAGATGGGTGTGGCAGGCAGAATGGCTACCAAAGATGTCTAGGACAGTAAGATACTAAGAAAATGTGTATCACAAAGCAAAAGTAAGCTGTATCTGTGATGCACACTCTAGGCCGTGAGCTGAGGAGAGTATCCTGGATTAGTCAGGTGACCCCAAATGTAACCACATGAGCTCTTGAAAATTTAAAATGTTCTCCGACTGGATGCAAAAGAGAAAAGTAGCAGAAAAGGACAGAAGAGATGCTGTCTTCTCTTCTTGGGGAGGACAAGTCATTGCTGGTTCTGAGATGCAAGGTTAATGTGTGCAGGCATGGATAAAGTTCCTCTTGGAGCTAAGGGGGCCAGCAGAGAGCCAGCTAGGAAAGGAAGACCTCTTTCCTACAATGAGAAAGAAGAGCAATTCTGCCCACATCTAAGTTTTAGCCGAGTGAGACCTGTGTCAGTCTTCTCCAGACCTGTAAACTAATAAATTGATATTGTTTTAATGTATAAGTTACTAGCCATTCCATATCACAGCAAGAAGAAATAAACACAATGGTAAGAGGTAAGGAAGGGATGAAAGGTCTGATAGAGCAAGCAAGCATTCAATTTTAGCTATCATAGTAGTGGGGGAAAGAGACAAGGGTCACACTAGGTGATAGGAGCTATTATACCTATCTCTCCAATCATGATTTCTAGCAGGCTAATTTCAGCATTTATGTCTTAATCCTCAGTCAGTTAGATAAGAGTGCAGTACCAGACACTTAGCAAGTACTATATAAGCAAGTGCTGGATCTTGAAAAAATATTTAACTTCCTTTGCCCCATTTCCCTGCTCCCATTTGCAAGGAAAACTCCTAGAAAGAGTTTTCCCTCATTTGCGACCTCCAACTCTTTTCTTCCTGTTCTCCTTTCAATGCTCTGGAAGCAAGCACTTTTCCCAGGAGTCTACTGACCTGCTCTTGTGAACATCACCTGTGTCAATACTGACTAGATTCTTTCAAAACTAACTGCCCTCATGTGCACAGCTGTGCTCTCTCCTACAAACTGAACTCTTCACTAGGCCCAGGACTCTTAATTTCTTCCCTTACTTCACATCAGTCCTCTATCTTTTGGGCTGACACCCCACTTTTACCTTCTCTTACTGTGAGAAGGTCCTTATTCAGCTGTGTTCTCTCTGTCTGTCTGTCTGTCTGTCTGTCTGTCTGTCTGTCTGTCTGAGGCAGGGTCTCACTGTGTAGTGCAGGCTCGCCTTAAATTCACTACCTAGCCCAGTCTAGCCTCAAACTTACTGCGATCCTCCTGTCTCAGCTTCCCAAGTGCTAGAATTACAGGCTGCACTTGTTCCCATAAGGTCCTTTTTAAGATGTGGGGCTTTAAATGCCTTGGGTTTTCATCCTAAATGTCTCTTCTACACTCTTGATTCTTTTTCCTATCTCCTCTGGAACATCCAGGTATCTCATACTCAGCCAATCCTTACCACAAAGCAATCCCCATCCTGGTCATGAGCCATCCATGCTTCTAGCTGCTGAGGACAAATATGCCATGTGTGACAGCTGCTCACACCTAACACTGTGTTCTTGGAAATCCTTTCAGCTTTGGATTCCATACAAAGCCAGGGCCCAGCCACTTGACCTACTTCCTCATAAGAAAGATCAAACTCTTCTGCCTCCACTCTTGTGCCTAACCCCAATCACTACACAGCAGACAAAATATACTTTCCAAAACATAGATCAGATGACTCCCCCCTCCCTGCTCCAAGTCCTTGAGGGGCCCTATCTCACATGAGTAAGCTCCCTGCAACAACTTTCATGCCCAAGGGGACCTGACCTGCTGAAGCCTTGGGAAACTACATTCCCCTCTTCTTTTGCTGACCACTGCTTGGACCTTAGATACACCAGGCATGCTGATCCTAGCCAGTGACAGCAAATCTTTTACAGCTTTTAATGATAACAAACAGCTGGCTGCAGCATGAGTACATAAGTTCACCACCACTGCTCCAAGCTCTGTCTAGGCCATTGGTCTCCACCTGTGTCCCCATAGCCAACCCCTACTTTCCTCCTCCAAGTCTTTGTTCAAGGTCATCTCCTCAATGAAGCTTATTCTGGCCTACTTGAAGTCATAATGTCCCTATGCTCCTGAATTCTCTTAACCTGCTTTACTTCTACCTTTATTCCATGGCCACTATCACCTTCCAACAGGCTACACATTATTGTGTGCCCTGTTGATCATCACCCCTCAAACACAAGCAGGAATCTTTATCTTTTATGTTATCCATCAGTCCAAATGTCCATAACAGGCACTCAAAGAAACATGTATTACAATGAGGGATCAACGAACTGGTGAATATCCTAATTTAAATATCCAGGTTTCAATGGGAAAAGACCCAAAGGCCCAATCTCACCACCTCTGCATCTCTCACCTCAGGGTATGTGCCTGGCATGTGGAATTTCCAGGCCCACAAAATGACCAAAAGGGGCCAGGATTTAGCTCAGTGGTGCAGCTCCTGACTAGCAAGCATGAGATCTTGTGTTTGATTTGAAGTACCATGTCCCCAACCCAAAAAAAGACCAAAAAATTTCAAAATTCCTCAGATGCAAACCTTTCCCTACTCTGACACTAGGATCGGTGGTCTAGACGCTGACAAGAATGGCTTGAAATGAAGGAGTAAAATTGGTATTATGTCAATCTGATGAAAAACTGAACAGCTAGAACAGCAGCTCCTGCTTCACTGTGGGCCCCACTTAGAGAGGCAGCTGGCAGAGCACTGATGATCCCCATGGCTGGGTGAACACAGCCCTCAAAGAGCTGCTGCCTCTTAGGGGCATGAGCCTGAGGAGTGAAGCTTCTACCTTGATGCCTCAGGACCAAAACAAGCACCGGAAGGAAGTGCTGAAGGTTGTGAAAGGGATCACCTACATGGATAAGAATAAGAAATAAAGGCCCTGGTGGAGCCAAGAAATGAGCACAGGTTCAGAAAGAGTTAATAACTATAAGTCATAGGTTGGTGGTTAGACTGGTTGGTGGTCATTGTTGTTACAACAAACATTATGGACTAAGTAACACATATAGCTTCATTTAATCCTCTTGTCAATCCTACAAAGCAGATATATTGCCTCATTTTTCAGGCAGGAAAACTGAACTCCTAAGAGGTTAAGCAGATAGTTGGCAAGAAGATACACTGTGGCCCAGAGTTCCAGAAGAAACAGAGGAGGCTGTGAGATCAGGCTTCTTGATAACTCCCAGTTTTCCACCTCATACCGATAAGTTGAAATGATTTTGAACTGGTTAGGGAAGAGAGGTTTAAGTTTTTTTTATATCTGTCACTCTGAAGTTTGAAAGCACAGCTTATAGAGTCAGTTTTCTTTGCTGTCCAATGCTGTTTTCACAGAAACCTTTGTAAGTTTGGTAGAACCCTGGTAAGGACAGAAAAGGAGGTTCTTTGTGGCAATAAATTGGGTTTGGAAGAAGGTAATCATTTTCTTTGAAAGTAATTAGTAACAGATTCTTATAAGCTTATGAAACAATGTCTTCTGCATCACATGATAGGACACTAAAAACACAAGGCAGCAGTCCGTTCAGGGTCATTATGAAAGGCCATAATACTGACAGTAGTTATTGATTTCTTACTACTAAGTCCTTGAATTTATTATCTCATTTAAATCTAAGGAAAACTATGTCAGGCAGGACCTGTAACTGCTTCCACTTCACATATAAACAAACTGAGGCCAAGACCAGTTCAGGACTTTGCTCAAGGGCATGAAGTCAGCAAATGGTAGAGCCAAGACTCCCACTCATACATTCTGACCTAGAGTCTATACTTCTGACCAACATGTTTCTGACAGTGTTCTACACAGCCTTGCCATGTGGCCCCAAGTCCAGAAGACAGCACCATAGAGATTAGGTGGGGAACATTCAGAGAGTTCCAGAGCAGCTGGCAGCCTCTGTTGTACCATTCTCCCCAGCAACCCCTAGGCCCAGATGAGAAACCAATCTCCTGGCTAGTGATCCACAACCCAGCCCAGGCTATCTCTCCTGGGAGGGAAGCAAGCCATAGCCTATCACTAAATGCACATCAGTTTGGTCTACAAAACACCTGCTGGAAGGGTGGAGAGGGGGTGATGGCAGAGCCTAGGGATGGAAGGATGGAAGGAGAAGGAAAGAATGGGAAAGAAGGAAATCTCAGTGTGTGTAAATTAACATGTATGTTGCCTCCTTTAGAAAGCCTCCTCTGAACCACCCAAGAGAGTCCATCCCTCTGCTCTCTGCACCAAATGTGGCAGTTATGTTCTAGTGCTTTGACCATCTGTGCACAGATCTGCCTGCTTTCCATCGCAGATACATAAGTAAGTGTGTTAGTGGAAATAACAGCCTATTCCCAAAGCACACTCCAAGTATGGAGAGCTCTTCCAGGTCCTCATCACAGTCTAGGAAGTTTACATTTATAATCCCATGGAAAAGTTACTGGAATTCTAGCAAGGTAATTCCAATCTACCATATCCAATATAACCCATGGTGACAATAAAGACACTAAGGCATATTTGTGGTTTTGGGGAACAAAGGGGGATTTAAGTCCAGCTAGGAAGATGGCTAACCAGAACAAAGGCCTTGACCCAGAGCTGAACCCAGATTTTATTAATTTGTGAGAAAGGAAATGGCTTGAGGATTAATGACTGTGAGAGTGCAGGAAATACATGAATGTCATGAACTGGGATAGGTAGGAAGCCTAAAACCACCTCTGCAGTATGCAGAAAGAGATCTGCAAAAGAAGTGCTCTATATTACATACTTCAAGGTAATATCAAATGTTTTTGAGTCAGTGCTTCAGCTCTGATGTGTGACTGTCTATGCCCTCAAAAGTTATAGGCTCTATTTTGAGGCTCAATCCCAGCCAACAGCATAGAGTGTGGTTCTCCCTCCAGCCCAGCTCACATATATTTTCCAGGAGCCATGGGTGAAGTAACACTTACCTATTGCCTGGTTTCATAAACTACACATCAGTACCTTGACAAACCAACTTTCATTGCTTAAAGCCAATTGAAGGGATAAGGAAAATCTCTAATGAATTCCACACACATCAGTATATGGAAATGGGGCCAGGTTTAGTCAAAATGGAGATAGGTGCTCTTCTTTCAAGGAGAGTTGTTCAGATAGTCCTTCCCACCAAGAATGTGTGTCAGGCCCTGTGCTATTCCCATGAGGGCCTGTACCCAAGGGAGCACCTGAGTAGATGCTGCATATAAGGCACAGTGAGCCCCACAATACCAAACCCCATCCCCTGGCCCATACATGTGCTTCACACTGGCCCTTGGCCATCTGACAGTACCTTCATTTCTTCTCCAATCTCTTCTCCCTATCAGGACCTTATAGCTTCAGATCACCTGTACAGCTCCCACTGCAGCTCCTCTCCTAGGGTTCTGACTACATCTCCTTCTGGCACCCCCTTTTTGTAGATTACTAAGTTTAAAAAAAAAAAAACAAAACAGTTTGGCTCCTCAGGAGCAAAACACAGGCTTTCCTTCTCATCCATTTCTTTGTACAATTCTTTCATTTTCTCTAATCCCATTCTCCCCTTGTATGGGCCTTTGCATATACTCTTCCACCTCCCTGGAACCTTGGTTTGCCTAAGGCCATCTTATCCTGAGAGGTTGTTTTATACCATTTCCTGTTAAAGTCTTCCTTGTCAGTCCCCACTCGAGCCCAGGTGAAGGGTTCCTGCTCTGGGTTCTTCTGACACAGGAGCCTTCCAATTTGGCACAGCCCACACTTTGAGACAGCTTCTTGACCTGTGGGCCTGCCATCCCCGTCTCCTACAAGCTCCGTGTAGGATCTTGTCCATATTTCAGTCTCTTATAGGATTGACCCCAGCAGATATTTAATAAATATTTGACAAATAACAAAGAAAGTGAATAGAATGACAGAGTGAAGGAATAAGTCATTAGAGGTATGACAAAGAAGCTTATAATACAATTGCATTTTGATCATCATTAACTTACACAATGTACTGTTATGTGGCATGAGGAAATCTAAGAACTCACTTATTATTCACCACATTCTCAGGAATACTAGGAAATAGACTCTGCCTTGTTTTACAGAAGAGAAAAGCAGAGGCACAGAAAAGTCAAGGTTACGATCGAGGGTCACAAGGATGCACAATTCAAATCCAACAGGCTGGTTCTAAGATCTATCCTTTCAATTCCATACCACACTGCCAGTAGGCATGAATGAACCATACTTTCCAATATCTACCCTTCATGCGGTCCCTACTTATGTTAACTCTAGACGTAGTCACTGAGAATCCATTGATGTTCATAGCAGAACATGTGGTTAGGAAGTGGGCCCAGCTGCAGGAAGTGGTCACTGGGCATGTGCCTCTGGAGGATACATGGCATGCTCCCCCTGCACCTGCTTCTTGGCTGCCATGAAGTGAGTAGCTTTGCTCCACCATGATGTTCCCCTTTACTTCTGACCTATAGCAATGGAATGAGCTGACCATGGACTGAATCCTCTGAAACAGCCAGATAACCCACTGCCTCCTTTAAGTGTTACATGTCAGCAATTTCATCCCGTCACTAAGAAAGCTGATAAATACAGGGTATTAAGTGAGAGATAAACAGAGCCTGAGAAGCCATGGGCTTGTCTTTCAAGAATACTCTCTCTAAGAACTCTGAAGCCACCAAGGTATGAAGAAGTTTGATCCAGCGAGGTGAAGCTGCCATATGAAAGAGAATCGGAGAAACCTAGCCAAGAGCCACAGCCTAATACTTTGAAACAACAGCCCTGATTGAGGTGGCCCAGATGGCCATTACTATTTTAGTCATAAGCTGAAGCCTCAGATATTATGGGGCGAAGTTGATCTATAGCTGCCACATCCTCTTTTAATTCTCAGTTCACCAAATTATGAACATAAATTGTGCTTGATTAATCTCAGTAAGGTTTAGGGTGTTAAACAAAAAGAGTTCTACTTTAAGAGGCAGAATCATATACATCCAATATGATACTTCCTAGGTACTTGTTCATTTGGCAAACATTCCTGTAGCACACTATGTACTAGCCATTATCCTAGACATTAAGTTTGGATAGATGATAAAACAGACAAAAACCTTTCCCTCCAGGAGCATAGTAGATTCTAATAGGAAATGCAGACATGCTAACAAATAAATGTACTTTTATGTCAAGTAATACTAAAGCAACACACACACACACACACACACACAAAATAGCAGTGCTAGGGGCCATTCTAGACTGACTACCCTCTCCAAAAGAAGTGTATTTAAGTAGAGATCTGGAGGAAGAAAGTAATGCAAATATCCATTAAAAGAACTCCAAGCCAAAGCAATAGCAAGAACAAGAGCCTAAGATGCCATTGTGATGAAGACAAAACATTGGAAGTGTCTGGGGAAAGAGAATGACAGGAAAAGGAGTACAGGGCCAGACTGGATGGGGCTATGAGGATTGCACACAGAGCACAACTGTGACCCCAACATGAAGGGGAGCCTAGGCTGAACAGTGGCACTATCTGATTTCTGCTTTCACTGAAGGCTCACAGGGGAGCAGAAGCAGCCAGAGAGGAAGGAATGAGACTAGAGAGGAGGCTGTGGCACCATCCCAGTCTGTGATGATGACAACCTGGACCAGGAAAGGACAGGTTATAGTCAGGAAAGGACTCACTGAGAGGTTGAAGGGCTGACCTCATCCTGTATCACAAGGTAGTCCATGGTGGCACACATTACACAGTAGACTGTCTGCTATCCACTGGGATAATAACCAGGATTCATATCCCCCTTGCACAACTGTGAGTTTAGAATAAGAAGCACATGTGGCTGTGTCACAGCTGGTTTTCCCTTTTAAGACCCATTCCCGTCAAACCTCCCAAGCATGCTCTGAAAGGAATCTGATCTAAGGAAAACAACCCTAGTTTGGAAGTCATTTAAAAAGAGACTTTTTAAACCTCAATTGAGGCTGAAAATAAACCCACCATGATTGTAATGTTCTGCTGGGTGATGGCACTGCCTAACATGGGCCCTGCTGAGCATAGTAAAAATGGACCCTGCCCCAGTGCTTCCCCAGAAGAAATAAAAGGCACCCCTTTGTCAGTCACCACTCCCAGGTCCTGCCTCACTACAGGTCGCTACTCAAACAAGTTGTTCATTTATTTGCTTCATCTAGAAAAGGAACTGCTCTACATTGGAAAATTTATTTTTACCCATAGAATCATTTTCAGGGAAAAGCAAAGGGAAACAGACTGCAAGCTATAGGAAAATTAAGTAAAAACAAAAATAAAGAAAGAAAGAAAGAATTTATCCTGATAAGGAAGAGTTTTGTCTAAAAATGTGAACTGCATATTTATTTCCTCTCAACATCCCTCCCAAATCCTTTGAATTTTTAAATCCCCACCATCTCAAGTGCCAAGCCCCATCCCTGGGTGGGATGGCTGCCATAGTAGCCATCTGTTCTCCCTTTCAAATTTTCTCTCTATGATACAGGGAAGGAGGTGAACAACTTAAACCCCACATCTGAGCCTGTCACACCTTATTGATATCTCTTCAAAACTATTCCAGTTTTCTGAGACAAAGGGATCTATCCCTTTCAAGGACCAATGACCTGAGTGCTTTAGTTCTGTCCCATTCCCACTCTCTGAGATCTGACAACTCAGACTTCAGTCCTCTAACTCCCCACACTGTCTCCTGCTATCTGAGGCCTTTTCCACACAGGAGGTAAGGAGACAGAAAGTGATGGAGGTATCTTCCTTTCCTCCACACTTTATCCCCAACACCTCTGTTTTTGAAGCTACTGCTATCAATAGTGACTGCAGTGGGCCCGGAATCATTTTTATCAGAATACTATCAACTGGCCCTTCTGTGCTGGTCACACATAAAGTTCTTAACTCAGAGATGCAACCATTCATGATCAAGCTTAGCACTTATTCTAATCCAGAGTCTGTTCCCCACTAGGACTCACCCGATAAGACAAATCTTTTAGCTGTGTGCCTTATAGTGTTGTCTCAGAACACCCAAAGTCATGCATTAACACTACTACTGGCTGGACACTTTAGAAGAGGGCAAGGAGATGGTCATCTCTGAAATAAACAGCCTCCTGTGTCTGTATATTAATACAGATCAGCCCAAATTATAGCTCAAAGGACAGGAATGACAAAGTTGACAGAGGCAGATTGCCCTCTGTTCATCACTAGTACTACATAAGAATTACCAAAACACAACAGTTGATGTGTGGTTCTCACCGCATACCAGGAGCTACTTTACCTTTTGTACACTTTTCAAATCTGTACTAATTAACCATTGCTAATAACCCTATTTCACAGATAAAGAACCTGAGACTCAATGAAGTCCCTACAGACTATAAAGCCTGGCTGTCCTGGATCACACATATTTCCCAAAGAAACACACCACTCCTACGGGGCGGGGGGGGGGACTTTTTTTGCATGCATGGACCAGAGCCTAATAAGGATATTCCCATAAACTGAGAGGAAAGCAACAGTGACAACAGCTAAATAATAGCTACGTTTGGTCAAGAGGGAAAAAAGAACAAAATTAACTTTGCTTAAGCACTTCATTTTCTAAGATGTTTTGAAAAAATTCCCTCTGAAAATTATAATTGAGAAAATTCAGCACCTCCCATATTAGAAAGAACTTAAGCAAGATTTTACTATAATTTAAGCCCAAGCAGAGAATAAGAAATAGGGTAAAGTACAGTCATGCATTGCATAACATTTTTGTCAATGAAAGGCCACACATACATCAGGGTCCCATAAGATTACACTGCCCAGTACATCAGAGCTGTCTCAGTGTGTTAGAATATGATGGGCACACAATGGTGAAGTCACCTAATAAGAGATTACTCTAAACATATTCTCATCATTCAGCAACACAAATGTAATCACAATAGCTATGTATATTGGACACTTCACATACACTGTCACAGCACACTACAGTTAGGCTCTTTTTGTTATTATTTGCCCTGCCCTTAGGCAGGGTCTTGATTTGAAGACAACAATATGCAATATAACCACCATTGTTGAATTTCTATTACTTTGTTCAGTGAAATTCTGTGTTGTCTGCGATGTTTTTCTTGTTTTACTATTTTTTACTCTTTTTAAAAAATAAGAAAAGAGTGAGACAGGGTCTTGGTGTTAGGCTTACTAGGTAACCCAGGCTGTCCTCAAACTCACAGAACTCCTCAAGCATCAGCTGCCCAAGCACTAGGCACCACCTTGCCCACCTTATACTTTGGATCTTAAATCTTCTCCAAAGATCCTTGTGCTGCAGGGTTGTTTACCAGCCAATGGCACAACTGGGAGATAGAATGTTCAGGACGTGGGACCTGGTCAGGTCACCTGAAGAACTATTGAGGCGCTTTACCCTCCTCCTTCCCAACTGTCTTGAGGTGAACAGGGCTCCTCTACCCTACACTGCCATGATAATACCATTTCCCTGCAGGCCCAAAGCAACAGGGCCAAATAAATATGAACTGAAAACTATAAGCTGTAAGCAGTGCTGGGGACGGAACTCAGGGCCTCACAGATCTTTTGCCACTCAGCTACACACTCAGTTCAATCCCTCCCATTTTTTAAATCAATTATCTAAGACATTTTGTCCCAATGATAGAAAACTCACTAACATAAGGTATATTAAATACATGTGAATAATGCCAGGTGTGGTGGCACATGCCCGTAACAACAGCACTCAAGAGACTGAGACAGGAGGACTGCTGTGAGTTCAAAACCAGCTTGGGCTACACAGTGAGTTTTAGACCAGCCTAACCTATACAGCAAGACGCTATCTCAATCCCTCCAACAACCTTGTGAGTGAGCTGCTGCTTATACCATTTGACAGATGATCATACCAATGTTAAACAACCCTGCCTACGTCATAGAGCTCATGGGAGCAGTGTCAGGATTCTGCCTTAAGAATGCATAATTCAGAGCCTAACCTCTCAAGCATCATGTAATGGATCCAACAAGAAGAGAAACTTCATCTTTTGCAGTTAAACTTACCATTTTAGAGCACCTTTTTATAGAGGGAAAATTCAAAGTTCTCTCCCCCTGTAAGAAAATCATACCCTTTCAGACATGTTTTTAAATTAGTGCTGTTAGCACTTAGGCAGATTCTACCTGAGGTCTCATCAAACGAACATCATAATTAGATTCATTAATAAATTTCCAAAACAAATCTGGAAGGAGAAATGTGACTGTTCTTTTGAGAACACAAAACTGTCATTTCAAATTAAGTAACGGAAACAAATGGTGAGAAATGTGACTCGGGGAGCAACACATATCTGCGGTTGAACACAAATGCAGAGCTCCCCTCTTAACTCAGCCGCCATTTGACTCCCTCTAGCACAACCCCAGAGATGGGGAACATTTCTCCAGAGATGATAAAACACCTCACTTTAAGCAATATTAGGGCTCAAGTCAAGACTGAAAGGATGGGTTTGCTTCTATGAAGCACAAAACCCCCTCTACTTTGCACACATAATTTATATGCAATTATATTAAAGAAAAAATAGAGCCAAAGAGAATCTTTCTCCTAGTCTCAGAATTCAGAACTTACATTTTGGCACCCTTCAGAATAAAGAATAACAACCACTACCTAGTTAAAAGTCACCCAATAGTCTCACATCTATGAGTTCCTCAACCTAACATGTTCTTATTGCCCACTAGTAAACACAACACAGAAGCAGCCGATGACATGACCAACTGGAAAAATAAACATGAAGTACATAAGAGATAAATATCGGAGTGGCAGACTAGGAGCACAAACCTAGAGGTCTGCAAATGCCTGCCTTATATTTACCCTACAAGTTGTATGACGGCCCACACTAGGACTCTGACCTTGGTCACACAAGAGGGAGGAAGTCCAGTATCTGACACATATGCTAGAATGACATCAAAGGCACATTTAGCTTATTCATTTTCCTAGAGACTGGTGTGCATAAGAGAGTTGCCAGACTTGCCCCTAAAATACAGGAGAGAAGAAATAATATCCAGAGTATAAAAGACATTGCCATTCATCAAGCTTGTGCACCAGACATATGTAAGAAAGACATGACAATTGCCATTCTCCAGGGGGTCTGGTAGCCCTGCACTTTTCCATAGACAAGACTCCTGCTGAACTGAGAAAGGCTGAGGTTTGGGCAGAGGGGCACATGCTCATGCATGCTGAACCCACAAAACACACCACACGAGTTCTTAAACAGCACAGCTACTAAGTACTCACCAACTGCTTCATTTGTGGTTGACTTTAGAACAACAAGCTGTCCCAAAAGAACTCTACAAAATAGCTCCTTTCTAAGAAATTTTCCAGACTAACTCTATTAGTGATTTGCTCTATACATAACTGGTGAGAACTTCTATCAGAGTCACAAGGAACTCTATGACATTAGATAGCAGTTACTGGTGTGCTGAATGGCTTCATCCAGACATTCAAAATCTCAACCATTACTTTCCTATTTAAACCATGTCCAATAGAACAGGTAGTCTTATCTAAATAGAGAAGCAATCTGGTACTTCAAGATGCCAACTAACTCTACTAAGGTTCCTTAAGGGAGAATAAGGCCTGTGATCAAGTCCTTGGAGTCTTTTAAACAGATGGACATAAAACCCAACTACTCAACTATGGAACTGATGAAATTCCAAAACATGTCTGGGCCAGAATGCAAGACCAGCCCAAAGATGGTACCAGCATCCTTCAACAGACAAGAGTATCTCTCAAGTCCACTAGTGTCTTAGTCATTCCAGGCTTGCCAAGACCTCTTACAATAACACAAAGTCCCACCCAAAACCCCAGAATATGTTTGGAAAACACAAAAGCTAAGGAAAAGCATGAATTTTAACAATTGTTTGTTTTATAATGGAAGATGATTTCATTAAACTTGCTGCTTTAACTTGGACTGCCTGCCTTGTTCAAAGCACATATTTTCCCTCTTTGGTACATATACTTAATCAGAAGGATCCCAGTGTAATTTCTTGCTGAGCAATGACCACCACCTTGTTTCATATTGGTATTACATACTTAAGGCTGCTGTACTTCTTCCCTAAGTAAAATCAGCTGTGAAGAGGCAAAAGAATGTTATCATTTTCTGCTAAGCTAATGGAACACATGCTATCTTTTCTTACTATCCTTGTACTCCTCTGTGTATCTTGTCAGAGTAATGCTCTCTCACTACTGATGGAAGAGGCCACTTTCAAGATGAAAGACAAAAACATTAATATGCATAAAATTTGAGATTAGGATTCAATTTTAACTCCTTTTTAAAAATCAGGACATTAGTAGATTCTTCCACTTCTTAAGAAGTCAAAGAATCAGGGCCCAAAGCTGTACTCCACCACTTACAAGCAATTAATGTTCATATTTGCTATGTATTGAAAGCCCACATCCTAGTCACACAACTTCTTAGAAATACCACCTTTTATATGCTTGGGAGGCTAGTGCTTCCCAACTTCCACATTCACTGTCTACTCCAGGACTGATTCCAGTCCAGTTTCAGGGAAGCTCATGACTCAAGCCATGCAGCACAGGACTGTGCAAGCCACTGGTGAGCTGCTGATTCTTGAGGGGATGCTAGGTCAGTGCACCTCCTAGAACTTAGGTACTACATGCTAACTAAGAGGCAGGCATTTTTCCCTTCTTCCACATTGGACTGGACTAAAAAGAAGTTCTATAGTTGCTTGCAATAATCTTCTAGTCACAAGAGAAGACAGAACTATCAATGGATAGTTCTGGGACTTACAGCCAGATAGTTCAAGGGACTTACAGGCATTTGAAACCCTAGAGGGCCAGGCTGGCCCCACCCCCAGGGTGCACTGAGACAGCCATTGAGACTGAGCGACATGGCGCATGCACACCTGTAATCCCAGCATTTAGGAGGCTGAAAACAAGAGAAACATTACAAGTCCAATCTATGTAGTAAGACTCTGTAGACTTTATAGACCCTGTACTAAATACCAAAAAAATAAAAATAAAAATAAATTTTAAAATATATTTAAATTTACACAGCAGCCTAAGTATCTGCCTGGCAAGCACAAGGTCCTGAGTTTGATCATGGGTACCACATGGCATGCCTGCCCTGGAACTCCAGGTGCATCAGTGTACCATGAAGGCCACTGAAATAGAGCAAGTGACACACACCTGTAATACCAGCACTGAGGAGGTTGGGACCGGGGAATCACTATGAGTCTAAGCTACATAGCAACATCCTGTACCAAAACAATAAAAATAATAAATAATGAAATAAAATTATACAGCACAATTAAAGGAAAACAAGTATTTGTTCCATGAATGTCAAAGAAATCCTACTATTATAAATAAGATAAACAGCCATACCAAAAAAATCTAATAGTAAAAAA
>PVKN010011583.1:0-21541 GCA_004027915.1 Capromys pilorides | reverse complement strand
TTTCTTCCCTCCCTCTTCTCCTCCCTCCCTTCTTTCCCTCCCACCCAATACTGTTATTAAATTCTGTCACCCAAAGTGGAAACAATATAAGTTCATATGAATATAGAATTAAAACAAAATCAGGAGTCAGAAAAAATCCCAAAGAGGTTGAGCATTGTGAACATTTCTTAGAAAAGAATGACCATTATTCTTCTTTCAGTTTCTTCTTTTAGTTATGTGGGTGTTTCTCTGAGTAGAGATTGGAAGGAAGAGAACCATAGGAAGGTCACAAGAGGTCTCCCTTTACATCATCCATGAGTAAAATGAACTTTGAAGCGAGACATTCATTCTGGATCCCAGTTGGCCTTCTCCCTGGGAGGAAGGGCTTCCCTCACTGCATGACTCTGCGGCATTTTCAACCCCACATTTCAACAAATACCCATAATTTTTCCAATAATGAATATTAGAAAAGACCACAGCTCACTCCTTGCCTCCTTCTCAACTTCAGCAACAACGCAGTAGAAAAACTGGGCTCATGATAAAAACAAAATGCTGATTCTCCATCACAGAGGGCAGTTGAATGCAAAACCTTTCCTCTTTGCATTTCTTTGGATGTCCTCTGGCTGGTGCACTTCGGATGGCTTGGGAGCCACTTGGTCATGGGGAAATGACTTGAATGGTTGCGGAGAAGCCACTGAAGTCTAAGTAGATAAAACAAAACAAAACATTTTTAAAAAGCAGGCCAAGAAAGGTTATTTTCTTTTTTCATCCTCGAAATGACCATGTTTCTTAAAATCTATTTCTGTATGGCCAACTTCTTTTTTCAAAAACTAAATAAAATCTATCTATCTATCTATCTATCTATCTATCTATCTATCTACCTACTTACCTATCTCTCATCTGTCCTGTGTTTATGTATCCACTCTCTGTCTTACATATCATTTTCTCTGTGCTCCCTACTCCCTCTATTAATCCACTCCTCCATGAATTCACTCCAGGTTGTTACCTTGGAGGAATCTCGATCTTCCTCCTTTCAACTTGAATTCTCTTCTAGTCTAGCTTTCACATCTCTTCCTCTCTCCATTTCCTATATTGTTACTTTCATTTTGTTCCATGACTTCCAGTGTGGGCTCTTGAGTAGCTCTCATGAGCAAATGTAATAAAGATTAAACTTTAGACTCTTCACAGGTACGATATTTAGGCCTAACATATCATATCACATCATATTGGAGTCACAGAAAAACCTTTCAAATTTGTATTTCTTTTGTTAGCTTATATGGCTGTTTTTTTTCTTTCTTTTATTGGTCCGAAATTGTACAACACTTTATCGCAACCAGGTAGAAATTCTACATATTAGCTCAAGATTCAAGCATTGGCAGATCTTTCCTATTTTTATTAGGGCGTGAACATGTTATCAAAAAGATTCACCTCATAAGTTATAAATAGAAGGGTCTCACTTAGAGAAATAAAAAAAATCTGTGTGATTCTGTTCTCTTGAGCAGTAGTAATTATTTTATTAGAAGACGGAGTGCTTAATGGATGAGTGGTTCTCTGTAAGCAGCGTTTTCCTGAGTTTATGGCAACTACTGACCTTCAGGCCTGCGGTTTGGGGAAACCTTTGTTCTTCACAGTGGGCAGGGAGAGAAAGGATGGCTTCACCAGTCCAAGATAGCCATGATACCCACAGGTGTATCTCCAGTCACCAAAGTTCCCACTCCAACCTCACAATGAAGGCATAGGGTAGGACAGCAGCATTTACTTCCACACCTAGGTCTTGGCCAGCCTCTTGGCCTGGGACACATGACATTTCCTGTCCAAAGCCGCTCTTAATCTCTACTGCAAGCATACAAAATTTTATAGGGGAAGTGATGGCAGGGGGAAGCTCAGAAAGACAGATGAGGAGGTCAGAATTTAGCCAAGTGATGCTTCTGAGCATGTCACTGGACTGGTTTAGCTAGCAGACCACTTTAGTCTCCTAATGGATCCAATGGGCAGCCAGTTTAGATCCTCGTCTTCATGCATAGAACCTAGTTTTCATGAGGTTGGGAATGTCAAAAATATTCAAGATGCTAAAAACTCTGTTAAGTTATTCATTTAGGAACCTTTGCAAGAAAACAAAGATTTTAATACTAGGCTCATGCTTGATGGCTAAACATTTTGAATGTTGTTACAAGTTCCAGTGGTATAATTTAAGTCTATTTTCCTTGGATGACCACAGTGACTGTCATGGGCCAGGAGACCTTTCTCATGAATTTTCTGTGATAGACAGGAGGACCACAGGCAGATTTTGTGCAGGAGGATAAGTGAGACAATGCCGATGCCGGCTACATCTGAACATGTTGTAGAAAGCGTAAAGAGATGAGCTAGGCGATTATTAGAGTCCAAGGGAATTATTGTATCATCTGCTTAATAGCACTCCAGGGAAACAATGCACAATCTGCTAGAAGGGGAGCCAGAGCCGATTTGATAATGTGTGGCCCGTCTTCCTCACAACTGGAGAAAATTATTTCTAGAACCATGAGGTAGAGCTGGCAAATGTATGTTGGAGATTTGTTTTTTTCATTGTTGGGATGTCAACCACTTAGTGTAAAAACCTAAATTTCCTAAAGGCAATGCAAAAAATTAAAGTCCATGCACACATGTTAAAAATTAAATCCCTTTGCTAGAGAGTCCAGCAAAGGGATTTAATGTCCAGCAAAGGGATTAATTTAATTTAATTAAATCCCTTTGCTGGACTTTTCCAGCAGATTTTTCTATTATTATTTCCTATGTAGAAGTTGTTTTCTTCTGAAATATTCTTCAAGATTATAGAGGAAAAATGTTATATGGGAGATAAAAGATGCAAGCATCATGGAATCAGTGTTCTGTGGTGAAAAACTTTAAATAGTGGTCTTTAAGTATCAAAGGGATAGTGTAGACTTTAGTGAACAATTCAATAGTGTTTTGTGACCATTTTAGAGATAATGGGCTTAGAAACACATAATAGAATGAAAACAGAAGCAAAGTTTACATTATGAGATTTGTCCTCCCAGGATCACTGAGACCATGGGTGATTGTGAGGTAGCTTACGAGAGGGCCAGAGAGCTGGAAATCTCACAGCTTTAGTCTTTCTCTGGCGACAATATGGCAGAGCCTGGTGCTTATTCCCCTTCATTTCTTGTTGGCTTCAATTCTTCACTAGGAGTTTAGGTAGTGCTACTGGTGTCTTTCATGAGTCACATCCTGTCCTTTGTCCCGATGGCTACCTGCAGGTCTCTGCTCATCTGTGTGTCATAGATGAAGTAAGTGTGGATCCAAATCCCAGCTCTGTCACTTACAAGATTAGGAACATCACTTTTCTCGGTGCACAGTGAGCCAGGAAAACCAAGCCCAAGTCAAAATCACATGTGCCACATTTTCATGGGAGATGCCACCCAGAAGAGACAGCAGTGAAGGAATGAGAGGGTGAGGCAACACAGGAAGAAAAGCACATAGACAGCAGTGTGTCCCCAAGCTGGCCACAGTACCAGTGATTGCTCTGGCTTTGGAGAGACCACGGGGAAGACTGTGTCTTAGAACAGTGTGTGCAAGGCAGTGATGGTGAATCTTTTAGAGCTTTCAGTGATACAAACAGTGGTCTAGGAGAAGGATGGGCCTACCAGCTGCCATTTCCCATTGGTCAAATCTTGTGCTCCAACTCCCCTCCATTCTGGGCTGCAAAAGCATTTCCTCCTATCGTCCCCATGGCAAACCAAGCTCAGGTAAATGGCCTCCTCCACAGCCTGAGCCGCAGCATGTGGGTCTCCCAGTAGGCAGGAACAAGTCATGGCCCACCTGGCTGGTCATCCTGCATGCTGCAAAGCCAGTGTGAACCAGCACTGTGTGGACACCAAGTGATTTCATAGCTCCACACATATGGGAACTAAAACAAAGCCTTTGGCAAGAGGCAGAGGCTCTAGGCAGGAGGTGCAAGGGAAAAAGCATCCAGATACAGCCTCAAATTGCGTCAGATTCAAGGAGCAGCTGCCGTGACAGGCTCTGCTAGCTCCAATGCAGACTATCGCCCTGAAGTCAGAGAGGCACATTCCTCCAGCAAGGAGCAGGTCCTCCAGTGGTGGCTGATATGTGCTTGCCACAGGGTGCCCTTCCTAAAGGGCCATCCGTAGGACAGCTGAGCGAGTCCAGGAAGGGATGGAGAAAAGCTGGGTCTGGTGCACTGCCCATCTTTTCTAATCTTGCTTTCTTTATGAGCAGCGAGCTCTAGCTGTTGCTATTTTCTCTTCATCCCCATTGCACACCTTCCCTCAGTAGCCTTCTGTCTCTAGCTCCATGCCATCTGCAGTGCAGAGTCTGGGTATGTGGACTCTCTTACCCTTGGAACTGCCTCCTTTGCCAGGCTTTCTGCGTTGCTTCGTTGTTAATATTCAAGAATCCTAGAATCTCCTCCTCTTACGTCATGACTCTGCTGACAAGGAGAGTTGTTCTCCCATAGTTCTCACATTTGCAAGCAAAATTTCTGAGCATGTTATGTAGCTTCTTCTGATGGCTTTATTTGTCCGTGGCCCTAGTGGTGATTGTGCAGAATGATCTGATCTATTGTGGGTATTGATACGGCCAGCATTACCTCAAGGAAGCCAGAGGATGTTTAGTGACCCTTAATTGTGACAGCAGCCTTCTTTATTTTTAATTTTAATTTTTTTTTTGTCTTTTTGAGACAGGGTCTTGCTATGCAGTTCAGGCTGGCCTTGAGCTCACTTTTGTAGCCCAGGTTGGTCTCGAACTCACACCGATCCTCTTGCCTCAGCCTCCCAAGTGCTGGGATGACAGGCATGCATCAACATGCCCGGCTAAAAGGGGATATGTCGAGATTTTTTTTTTTTTGAGGTACCAGGGATTGAACTCAGCACCTTGCACTTTCCAGGCAAGCACTTATTCTACTGAGCTATCTCCCCAGCCCCGTACAGCAGCTTCTTTAGAGAGGGGGAAACAGTAGCTTCTTTCTGTTACAGCAAAGAGGCAGAAACTCTCTGCTGCTTCTGATTTTCTTTCTTTGTTTGCCATTACTCATGACTAACATTATTCATGCCATTATTTATGATCTGCTATTATCCATTTTCTGTTGTCGTCGTTCAGGTCTCCTTAACTCCTCTACTCCTCTCACAGTGAAGGACACCTTTTTGCTTTATCTCGTGGTTGAATCTCCTGACTAAAATAACAAGATTCTCTGCAATAGAACAGTGATTTACTTCATACCCATCACCTCCAAATCCATAGGGTCTTGGACTTGTCAAATCAGGTTCAGTGTGGCTCTTGGGGACTAGAACCTGGGCAGGGAGAGAGAGAAGTTACCAGGTGGGTGTTCAAGAGGGAGAAAAGTAAAAAAAGTAATTGCAACCCAACATCTTGGGGAGTATGGAGACTTAAAAAACTGGCATACTCAAGGGTTGCCCTTAAGTTCCAGGGCCACCTTCCCACTGGAAGGCAAAATCAAGGGGGGCTGGGGGGACCAGAGTGAGGTCAGATTGTGAGCAACAGAAGAGAGTTAGGGGCAGCAGGGAGATCGAAGCTGGAACTTGCCTTTAGTGGGCCATCAGGCAGAGGAAGTCCACATGTGGAGGTGCTGAAACAGATTAAAGTGCAGCATAGCAGGGTAGATCCGATGTGTGGCCCATAGCCACATGATAAGGGACCTTTCAACAGGACACACATTATACCTCTGGCTGTGCACACCACTGAACCAGGCAATAAGCACATATGCAAACAAACCAATTTGTTCAAGGAAATTTGGTAGCAGCAGGTGAGTTTGCTGTCACATGGGCTTCTGCCCTGGTGGGCGGGGTGACCACTTCATACTCATGCTCATGACTTTGTGTTTATTACCAATCTATACACACACCTTGGCCTGTTCTCTGCATAGGCAAAAAGCCAAAGACCTGTTGTTTTACACTCTGTTTCAGAGAATTTCATGCTCCCTTGGGCAGGGAACCTCCTCTGCTGGTTTTCAATGCCGCAATTCTGCAGCTCAAAGCCTCAGTAGGGAAGTGCTATTTGGTTAATGTCAAGTTTATTCTGAACTTTGCCGGCCTTGATGTCTGTGTTGTGGAAACTGCAGCTCTTCTCCAGGCTTGGGTAGTTTACATCTACACATTACATTCAGAAAGCCAGAGTTCAGGCTCATGGAAAAAATAGCTCCATGGATGACTGAGTTGACAGCAGAAGCTTCCAGCCAGAGAAGGAGCGTGCTACACGCTACCCTTGGCCCCATTCTTTGCTTGGAGGGAGGAAATTTTCAAGTGCCTTGGTGAGAAAGGGTGGAGGAACTGAGAGTGCAGGTGCAGCTGCATGAACCCACGTGGCACGTGGCCCACTCAGAACCCAGGCAGCTTGATGTTACCATCCGTGGGGCTCTGTGGGCTGTCGTGGATACAGAGTGGCCCAACCACTTCTACCACGGAGGATTGCTTAGAAGAACAGAAATTTTCCCCTTTCATATGCTCTTTTGAGAAGGTCACAGCCCATTTTTCTTATTGTCTATATTTTTATTTTTACACCATAAGGAACAATTTCTATCTCACCCCTCCCCCTGCCCTGCTCCTTTGACAGAATGTATTGAAACGTCCGTGAGCAAAATGAAAGGCTTTTGTTTTCTTGGCTGCATATCAAGATTTTTCCAGATTGTCAGCTCTGTAGGAGGGGAGAAGCATAAAACCCAGCTGTAGAAACCCAGAAAGTGACCTAACATAATCCAGGTGTCTCAAGTTTTTCTTAGGAAAGAAGGTGACTCTGTGTGCGCTGTGTGATCTACCATGTCTTGAGGATGCTGTCTGGGAACGTGAGGGGCTGATCCCAGTTTTGATAGTGGCTGGTAAGTGAGCACTCTGTGTGCAATAGCTACATCTGATTTATTCCAATTGGTTTTGTGCTGCTATTCTCAAAGTTTGTGACCTTGTATTTATCTTACTCCCATCTTGTTCTGTGCCCATAAAGGGGATTTTATAGGAGTAAACTTGTAAAGACAACCTAGTGGTACAGGAAACACAGGAAGATAATGCAGAGGATAGATGTGTTGACCCTCAGTTCTGCCACTTGCTAGCCATGTGTCTGTGAACAAGGCTTCCATCTCTGTAGCTCTCATTTTTTTTTTTTGAATCCATAAAATGGCAGAATGTCAGCTCCTAACGCCCTACCATAAATTTAAGGCATTATGCTGAGACAGACTGATTTATACGAATAACTTGAGCAAAGCTAGAGATAAACATGCATCAAGTATCTGCAGACTTGCCTGCTAGGTCTGTTGTAACATTCTCACCCTCCATAGGGTGAATATCATGTGCAGTATTTTCAGGTTATGTTTTTCAGTGAGCTAAACTTGAACCAGTTTGGCAGATTCAAGTAGTTTCCTAGAATCTATACCAAGCCACCCTCAAATGCCACTCTCAAGTGCCACCTATTTCCCAAAGTGCTCTCAGTTAGGTCTTTGAACCTGTGCCTTCCCAGTGCTGACCATTTATGGGTCTGCTCTCTTGGGAAGTGACAGACCATGGGTTATGGGCTGCTCAGAAGCATGACTGCATTCTCGGAAAGATGGGGCCCAGATCTAGTTGGCTTTCTTTCCTCTATTGGATAAGCATTGGAGGGGCAAGTGGTGGGAGGTGGAGGAGCGGCTGGTGGTGATGGAAGATGGTGTAGAAAGCAACACAAGGTTGAGCCAGAGAACTGGGCCTAGTGGGAGGTTTGCCGTCATATTGTTGCAAGTGGCCCTGGATGCAACACTGCATTCTCCAGGACTATGTTATGCCATCTTTATAAGGAGGCAACAGGGTGAGCTGGCTTTTTTGCTCCCACAGCACTAAGTTATTGACATTACCTGCTTTTTAGGCTATTTTTGTCTAAAGTAAGTACCATGGAAATAATTTGGAGGTAATGAGCATCTATTGTTTAGAGTGTTAAGGATGATTAGCGGGGCTGGGGAGATAGCTCTGTGGCACAAGTGCCTGCCTGGCAAGTGCAAGGTCATGAATTTGAACCCTGGACCTGCCAAAAAAAAAAGGGATGATTAGCAATATTTTGGCCCTAGCCCTTCAAAGTCAGTAAGGACTCAGGACATAAGAGAATCTGTACTGTAACATCCTGTAAGTCGGTGTTGTCACAAATTTTCTGTTCAAGGAGATTATGGGGCCACAGAGGAAAGGGATCAGTGTGACTAAGGAGAGTCACCTAGAGAGAAAATATTCTCTCAGGCTTTCACAGACAGCAAACTGGTCAAGCAATGGCCATCACTCATCTAGAGGGCTGACACTGTCAGAAGACCTACAAACAGCTGTACATAGTTTCAGGGTAAATCCTGAGGGGATTTGACTGATCGTGTAAAATACAAAAGTTATATATATATATATATATATATTTTGCTTTACCTTGGTCTTAACTATCCAGTAGAAAAGCCTAACAATGAGGGATAAAAAGTAAAGCTACATTAATATGCTGAGCTGTGAAAGGCTCAAGTCAACAGCTTCCGACATTGCCAGTTGTGATAATAAGCCACTACTAGTATGGATATTGTATTATATATATATATAGCTACTTTCTCTTAGTTCAGTGAGAAGAAAGATTTGTACTAACAGTGCTTATACAAGATACCAAGTCTGCATCTTGTACTCCAGAAAACTACTATGAAGACAACAATATGGATATTGTAACTGTCCTAGTAACATGTTGTGAAACTGTCTTTATTGCTATTTCTTTTCATTAAAATTAATTTTAAAAAAGGATGGTTAGGGTTATTTTACATAAACATGGAATTCAGGATAAGGAATTTATTGAAATGTGTCTTCCACAGGACCTCTCAGAAGAGACACAAAATCATCACAAGCGACATAATCCACATAGACTATGCTAAAACTTGCAAAGCACACTATATGGAAAATAAATATAGATTCAAATTTTAGTCTTTCTTTGAATTTTGGTGATTATTATTTTCATGTCAGAATAGTTTGGAGTTATCCCTGTAGAGAAGTATCTTTTAAAATAGTATTATATGAGAGGTATTTTTGTTATGTAAAAGGCTAGAACTGTTTCACATGTGTTGAGTTAGTTTAAGTTCCAAATCTTCCCTTGTGGAGTTAAAGCAAAGTTGGCAAGTACTTAATTGTATTCTTTGGGTGGGGTGCTCTGTGCCATATTATTTTATGGCTGGGTCCTCTATAATTTCTTAAGATCATTATAATATGATCTTGCATGGTCTTGGTTTGTATATGATAAACACTTCAGTTCTCTCTGTATTGATTAGACCAAACATGCAACATAAATCTAGTAATTCAGTCAGCTCTGCAGTCCTGTTTTATCAAGGCTGACCCTTCATGGATCCTCCTGGGGACCAAGAAAGAAGCTCAGTAAATTTCAAGGCAAGGCTCTCTGTCCCTTGTCTCTTAAATGCAGTGGGATATTTGCCAGATGAAGTCACCTCTTAAGCAAGTGAACTTGTCCCACTGTCCAGTTGTTCAAGTGAATGTAAAGCAGAGAGTGTCTTTGACGGCTTTGTTAGTGGAATGCTTTTATTTTTTCCATGCTAGTAATTCAGGTATAATTGAGGTCTAGGGCTGAGCTTTAACTATGTTTTTAAGACTTGAAAAGGAAGCTTGGTGAGGCGTGGACTGCAGCATAACCTCTCAATTATTCACACGTTTATGTGACTATAATCACCATAGGCCTCTCATTGTAAACCTTACGAATACTTTTATAACAAGACATTGATATGAGCTAATAGACATCAAATTACAACTCAAATGAAGAAACTACAAATAGTAATACAAATATGGCCAGGGTCATCAATTGTAATTAACATCATTATGCATTTCTAAAGTTTCAGATGCTGTATTTTTGTATTAACTAATTTCTAAAGCTTCAACTTGTGCAGGCAGACATGCTGGAGAATAATGCAAGAAACCCAAAACCACTCTGGCTTAATTGAGGGCTAAAAAACAGCTGTTTGTGTGTGTGTGTGTGTGTGTGTGTGTGTGTGTGTGTGTGTGTGCGCGTGTGTTGTACTCTTTTAAATTCAAGTTACTTAGAAGTTCTCTGTCTAACATGCAGCGTGATCTAATAGTTGTGTTTAGCAAGGTGTCCAAAATTGAATTCTGCTAGTACAGCAATAATGAAGAAAAAGAAAGAAAGGAAGAAAGAAAGAAAGAAAGAAAAACTCCTGCAAGAATGTTATTAGTGACCTTCACTTTGTCCTTTCTTCCCTTCTTGCCTATCAATCATTTATTGAGTCATTCAGCAGATGTTAATTGAGTCAACCTGTGGCAAGCACTGAACTAGGTTGTGGGGAAACAATTCTAGCATATAATCTCACTGCCTTACAGAACTTGGGTTCTGTTGCAACACAAAGCAGAAAGCACAGAGGCAGAAGGGCTTGTCAGCTGGGGATTGGGTTACACAAAGTGCCTCACAGCAACCAGGCATTTCTGACAGACAGAAACAACTGGAACTGGAACAGGAACTTTTACCTGGGCAACTAAGGAACTGTAATATATGGGCTGGAGGGTCCATTCTGTGTTCCACTGGAGCTATCAAGGAAGATCTAAGATATTTTCAAATTAGTTCTTCCTCAATGTAATTGTTAGATCATTGGAAAGAAAAGAGGAGTGGGTTGACATGCATTGTGTTAGAATGTCTGGGTGACCCACTTTCTTTTCTTTTCTTTTGCTGGTCTTTTCACAGTAGGGTTGTGAGACAGAAGACGGCCATTTTGTTTTCTTTATGTACGTGTGCCAGCTCTCCACAGTGAATATAAACAGGTATTGGTCAACATTTTGTAACAAAGACATAGGGAGAAAAAGAAATACAGGAAGAGAACTGGAAAATAGTCCGGGACCAGGCAGCTGCTTAAAGCAGTACTTGTAAAGACAAACTAAAGACAGGCTTGTTGTGCAGTTTCTTATTTGTGGAAAGCTCTTGGGAGCTACCGTTGCTACAGAATTATCAATTTGTGTCTTGAATGATCAGGGAGATATAGCTCCTGTCATGGATTGAAGATTGGATACAGTGCAGTTTATTATATGTCTAGTGAGTCCATGCATAGGTGTGGAGCAAATAGTCAATAAGGGCACAACTGGGATTGGACATTGTTTCCTCTGCCCTTCCTCCTTGTTCTCTTTCTCCTTTCTCCTCACCCCTCCTTCCCTCCTTTCTTCTTTTCTCTCTCCTCTCTTTGTCTCTGTGTCTCTCTGTCTCTGTCCTTTCTCCCTCCCTTTCTCCTTCCTTCCTTCCTTCCTTCCTTCCTTCCTTCCTTCCTTCCCTTCTTGTGATACTGGGGATTGAACTCAGGGCCTTCACACAAATCTCCTGCCCCAGGCTTCCTTTCATTTTTTAAAAAGTTATTAAGATTCCCAAGATGGGCTCAAACTTGTGATCCTTCTGCCTCAACCTCTCAGAGTGCTGGGATCACAGGTGTAGCCCATATTCTTGTTCAAGTCCCTCACACTAAGGAAAGTTGAAAACTCCAGACCAAGTGTGGCTAATGAAAGACTAATACTGAAAACAGTAGCCGCTGTTCTATTTCCTGCCATTAGGAGATTCTGTTTGGCTCTCTGCTGGCTGTTGACCATCTTCTACCTCATCCTTACTCCTTTTGTGAAATATTCTTGACATCGTTTGCTGCCTATTTCTTTGAAGTATGATTATGCTCTTCTGCTACCAGGTTTTAGCCAAATGAATTCCAAAGATACCTTTCTCCAACCATTTCATTCTGAAGAACACGGGCCTCTGTTTACTTATTATCAGGGAATAACTTCCCCTTTTCATTGCTCTTCTAAAATCTGAGGATATGGGGCCAGGAAGATAGCTCTGTAGAATAAGCACTTGCCTGGCAAGCGCAAAGGCCCAAGTTCAATCCCTGGTTCTGCAAAAAAATAAAAAATAAAAAATAAAATCTGAGCATTTTGTTTTGTTTAATGAAAGATACATGGGAGAAGACTTTTTCTTCTGAATTCTTTCCAGGTTGAATTGTGAAAGGAGGCCCTGTTTGGTTGGAAACACAGCCACTGTCACTTGTCGCACACCTGCTCCATGTTCTTCCTGATAGAGCAGCTCACTGATGTCATGGTTGGTCGTTTTGTGCCCTTCCTTTGGTGAGCTGGCCTGGACACTTGCCCTCTGGTCCCACTGAATCAGTGACTACTTTCCAGCAATAGCAGGGTGGGTTCCAGAGACACCTATGACCCCAAGGTGGTCTGTCCACAGGCTTGCTGATGACCCACAACAGGGGCATCTGAGAGAAAAAGAGGTGATGTCCTCTCCTTATTGTCTTGTTAGAAGTTAGAAATGGGGAAACTCAGAGTCTAGGTAGGTCAGCTCTGGAAAGTGATTCTAAAGATTTCCAGGTAGACTTGCATCCAGGGCAGGAATTATAGGTTGATATCATGAGGAAGGGGACAAAGGGACTGGGGGAAAATAAAGCAGAGATGCATGAGAATATGTGGTCAGTAGTACAACCCCTGAGGAGGTGGGAAAGACCAACAGATACACACACACACACACACACACACACACACACACACACGCACACACTCATAAGCAGACTTATAAAATCCTGGCTGCTGTGTTTTCTAATTTCAGTTTACCCTTGTCTTTTGCCTTGGGACACCCTGAGCAAGTCTTTTCTTTCCTCTTGACCAACTAAGTTTTGAAAACACTGGTGAAGTGTGATTAACTTTTTTTGAATATTGAGGCACTAAGAGTACATCAACCAAAGGAAATTAATGAAAAGTTGGTTAGTGGTATTGTTGCCTTCCGGCAACTATTTCCCAGGCATCAAGACTTCTCTCAAATGCTTCACCATTAGAATGACGTAAAAAAACTACCAGAAATTAATTTCTCATTTGTTACCAAATCCTTGAAAACAACAACAACCCCCATCCCCACCCCAGATACTTGATTGGGGAGATAGCTCACTGGTCTAAGTGCCTATCTGGCAAGTACAAGGACCTGGGTTTGATCCCTGATACTACATGCTGTGCCAGCCCTACCTCAGGCCTGCCAAGCCAAGTGGTGCATATCTGTAATCCTAGCACTGGGAAAGCTGAAACAGGATTACTACAAATCCAAGCTGTGTAGCAAGACCCTGTACCAAATACATAATTTTTTTTTAAAAGAAGAAAACCAGATACTATCCCTATCAGAACTCAAAGACCTACATTGTGTAGTCCTTTATTGTTTTACTTTAGTGAAGGATTTTTGGAACTAGCAGGTTGCTATAATGTGTAATAGAACAATTGGCTGTGATGCAGCTTTGTACCAAATGCAGGGTCTGGAAACCTGCAAGCCCTCGTGTTTTAATGTCATATATAGTGTGCATGATGTCATTCAGTTATTCTTGGCATGGAACGCCATGTTCTGAGGGTGGCTGAGTGTGGAAGTTATCTTCTCAGATTAGAGGGAAAGAGTTATGTCTGGGAGTGTTTACGTGTATGAATGTCTTACTATTCATTGGCGTGATTGCTTTTCTGAGGAATATGGTTTGGCCACTGGGTAATGAAACTTTTATTTGGGCCAGTGTGGGATAGCACTCATAAGTAAGTCAGATCTCCTCAAAGAAGTTTCTAGATGAAATCTAAACCATTCATGTCCACCCCATGTTTTGCATATGCAGTGTCTCCCTTCTTTTATTGGCTTGCCATGCATTTGTTATTGTTGTCCTTTCCTTCTTTGGTGCTCCTCTTGGTTGGCCTGGTAACAACAGGTGACCCAGATTGGAGCGAAACATAATGACATCTCTAAGCTAAGATAATTATCTTCTAGAAACACAATACATGAGGTCCACTGGTGGACAGGCACTCTCATGGATCACTAGTACCTATGCGTTAGGTTTGTATTGTCATTTGTGTTCCCTCCTGTGGCCCTCCAACTACACACACACTCACATACACACACTCATCTGAATATTAATTGAGTTGAGTTGGAAACTGGGTTTTGTGTTCAATCAATGGGAAGAAAAAAGCTCCTGGGGTAGGATAATTCCCATAGCAGTTTTTTTCCTTGATAGTTTTAAACTACAGTAGATAGGCGTCATGGATTTGGTGCTAGAGGAGGCCATCGGGCTATGCTGAGGTATTGTTTGACTCATTAACACTGCAAAAGTGCCATGACAGGGTCCATGACCCAGAGCCTATCTTGCTTTAATAATGGCTTAAGACTCGTAAAAGATTTTTAATGGCTACATGAGGCATATTTAAATATTAAATGTCATTCCTCTTTGGTGATTCACAAACTCCATTGAATAGGACTCTGTCGCTTCCATGGCTGGCAAAATGGGCCTGGTTTCTCACACCAGTAAGTGAAGCAAACAAACCCATACACAGAAGCACCTCAGCTCTGCCCTGCTAACCTGTGTGCAAACCTGAGGACTGCAGGTCTCCATCTCTCGCTGGCTGCCTTGAGTTCTCCGACTTGAAAACAAAACTTGAATGTGTCTCCTACCTGGGTCCAGTCTTGTGCCAGGAGAATGAAGAAAATATGGACTCCAGCATGGCATGAGACCTTTTGCCCAGAACACAGTTTTTTATTTTTATGTATTTAATTTTTTAAAAGAGAATGAAAAGCAGTAAAAAAAAATTCATTAGGTACAGAATTTTACTATAGAAAATAATAAGAATTCAACCATGGATGTTAGATTGCATAACGCTGTCTTTAAATTAGTTGTTCAGATTATCAGAAAGAAGGATAAAAAAATTTAAAAGTATGAAAACTTGTTGAAAAAATGTTATAAGAAATTAAAAAGGACCAAAAAAAAAAACCAAAACAAAATAAACAGAAAATAAAAGCACAAAACAGAATCTGCCGCAGAACAAAAAAAAAAAAAAAAAAAAAAAAAAAAAAAAAAAAAAAAAAAAAAAAAAAAAAAAAAAAAAAAAAAAAAAAAAAAAAAAAAAGAAATTAAAAAGGAAAAGGAAATAAAGCTTAAGCATTAGCTGTTCCTTTCATTAGAGTAGCAGAAATCAGCCATGCAATTGCGTAGGCAAGCCTGGGTATAGATGTAATGAACACAGCTTTTGGCTTTTGTCATAGTTTAATTCCTTACCTTTTGTTCACGGCATCACTCCACCTAGAAGAGAATCCTGTCCTCACATTTACTGTTGGACAGGGCAACATTCATTAGTTCATGGTATATTTAGATTTCAATAAGGCCTCGATGCTAATACCATGGCTCTTTTCCCAAGGCCTTGATAATACAGAGTAATATTTCATGAGAACAGTGCTGTCTGCTAACCAGCTTCCCACCCCACCCCCTGCCCCGGCACCTATTTTTGTAATTGTGTCAAAGTCTAGTGTGGAGGACAAGGCCCAAAAGTACTGTAGTTGCTTTTCTTTCTTTTGATATAGGTGTTAGGCCGGTTTTAGAGATGCGTTTATTTGCAGAAGAGAAAATTGAGTTAGAGAGTGATTTACTGTTGTGAGTATAGCTACCAGGAGAAACAGGTATTCTCCAGTAGAGAGCCAGGAGATATGGGCCCAGGAGCTCTTGGGGTTGGGCAAGCTTTTGTAGTATGTTTGGAAATATCTGGGGCTCAGCAGAGTCCAAATTACTTTGCCTAAGGCACCATTTCCATCCCATGTTCTAAAATCACGTACATTAAGGGAAATTTAATCTGTGTATTCTAAAATCATTTGACTCTAATTCATCAAAATATTGCATGGTAAATACTAAATCTGGGTTTGAGAACCTCTTGTGCTCTTTGATAAGTTGTTTGTTGTTGTTGTTGTTGCCTTTGAATTTGAGAGTGCAAGTTTACTTTGGATGAAGCCAGAGTCATACAGAGCCTACTTCACAAATATCCCAGCCACTGTGGGGAGACTTACATGTGTCCAGTGTAGAACAGTGCTAGGGACAAAGCGTTCAGGGAGCAAGACTCTCAGGAACAGGCTTTGGTCATTTGAGGGATTTTCCACGAAGGCCTCCACACTCCCAGTTTGGCCTAGGCAGGATCCATCTCTTAGGACGCAGCCATAGCCAAAAGTGAATTCCCACTTACAAGTCAGTCCTAGGTCCAGATGTTTCTAAACTTTATAATTCCGCTTAACATTAACTTTTTTTTTGCTCATCATGAGGTTTTATGCATTAATTTGTATGGCAAAGTAGTGCACTGAAATCTTATTTATCTTGGTTATTGAGCTTTTGAGCATCTTAAGTTTCATGGCTAAGCGAGTCTCTCCATGGCCTCACACCTGGGTCCCCTGTCCTTTTCACTCCTGGGTGGACTGGGGCCTGAGAACTTCTGCTCCAGTTCACCAGTAACCTCGGATTCAGCAGAGCTTTTCATTCCTGGGGACCAGGTGGCCATACTCAGTGTTTATCTCCTCATGTGCTTTGTGTTTCATGTGATTCCAGTCAGTGCTGAGGCCACAATTTGAGATTGTATTCTTATCACAAACCTACCTGTATGCTGCAGGATAAGGCTAAAGATGCTCCTGGTTTGAACATAGCTCTGTTCCCTCAAACTGATTATTTTACTTTAATCTCATGTAGGTTAGTGAGAAGAAACACTTTGAAGAACATTTTGAAACACATTGTTCCTCCCAGTGGTACCTCAAAGTAGATTCTGAACCAAAGGAAATGGAAGACGTGGCTTAAGATTACACAGGGCCTTGTCAAGCTTTCAAGATCTTTATGTTCACGATTCATGGCTTAATTATAATAACTATTTCCATGAGTGACTGAAAGGCACCAAGTCCTTTCTTGACTATCATCTTGTGTCATTCAATCCTTACAACAGCCTCGTGTTGGAACTATCATAATGTCGCTTTCATAATTAGAAAATAGGTTTAAAGATGTTAATGTCTTCAAAACTGCTCAGCCAGGCAATCGTGGAACCCAAAAGGGTTTCTAAGTCAAAGCTCTACTACTTCTCCATTGTTCTGTACACCATCCGCCCCATGGCATATGCATCAGCAGAAAGTCGGTTTCCATCTTTCACGGAACATGCTGGAAACAGTATCTTCCACATTGAGACAATGAGCGAACAAAATGCAATAGTGCTTTCATTAAAATGTTGGCTTCTGGGTCCGTTCAAACTATAATGAAAAAAAATTTCTCAGTATCTAAATCAAAGCACGCCCAGGTTCTTTGTCTTTTGCATGCCCCAGAATTCATAATGCTTTTTTCTAAGGTTCATAAACGAAGGTGCATCAGAGCAGCTGCCCTGGTTCTGGTTTCTGCAAGAGTAGATAGACTAGGACAGACAGCAATTTATGGCCAATGTTTGGGGTAGGGAGTGTGAAAGCATTCACATTCTCCTGGCACTGATGAGAATGCCTGTCTGCTCTCCTTAAGCCTTGGATCTAGACCCATGAGGCATTCCTCGCTGGCTGCTGCTCTGACTATGCTGTGTGCTCTGTGAGGAATTCCTGGCAGATATGCCCAGTCATTGTGCCCTGGGCAGGCTTTTCACCTGACCTCCAAAACTCTGCCCAGACAATTTCTTCACCCAGCGCCCATGTCCCGGAGGCTGCCAACTCTTGCCCTTGTGCTTGCTTACACCTGCTCTTGGAAGGTGTAAGCAAGACAGCTCTTCAGGAGGAGCTCTTAACTAAGGAGGCAGCGCGATGGGCTGGAGTGGAGAGCTCTGGGGCCTGCGTCCAGAACTTGTTATATAAGAGAACTTCCAAGAGAGGCTAGGACATAGTTTTCAACAAATAAATAAGGCAGAAAGGCTATGCTTACTAGTGCCACAGCTGGGAAGCAACTATGAGCAATGGATTTCTCATGCTAACAAATCCAAGCTCTTTGGAAAACAGATGCTAAGCTCTGGGACTGGCACTGGATCAGAGATGGAAGGGTATCTAGAGACCATTTGTTCATAAACACAGCTGAGGGCCAGCAACCTGCTTTCCTGCCCTGCCCGGGCTGCACTGACGGCTCCCTTCCATGCAGTATTTCCAGGAGGAAGGAAACAGACATGCAAGGTTTCTACAGCCCACGCTCTAGAGAAATAATTAAACAGTTTTTCTTAACCTCTTGAACTTTTCATTTATTATTGCCATCCATTATGTCTACCTTCTCAAATCACAGAATCCCCAAACTGAGCTCCGGGGTCAAGGGTTTATTGTTTAATGGAGATAGAACATTTTGTAAATTGCACGAAGTCACAATGTTTATAATAGAAGCTTCTGGTGTACTGACTCTTTCCATTTAACAAACAGTGAGCTTTGACATGTGTTCTTCCTACATGGCGAGAAATCTGGGGTAAGTGCAGTACTGGCATGAACGCGTTACCAAATCCTTCCTGTAAACCAAGTGACATCTGCAGTCAAATAAAAACATTCCTTCCCCCGAATACCAGGAAATGCTAAAAGTATCACTATTCTTCTAAGGTCATGCTAAAATGAAGTTTTGGCTTTTAGAACACACAGAAAAGATGAGAAAGGCCAACATTTTTTGTCCAGTACACATTTGCTGCTGCAAGTCCTTGGGGAAAACCTCTTGTTTCCAATGCAAGCATGTGTATGGAGAATTTCTCCTTGGATTTAACCTTTGAGTGAAAAGTGTAAATATTTTAAGAACACGTACCGATGTTAAAAAATATTCCTGTTGTCTTTGTTTTTACTAGAATTTATACTTTCGAGTCAGAGGTGGATTTGCTTGAAATAAAGCAAACAACTTCAAGAATGTACTCAGCCAAAATAACCAATGTATGAATGCCTAAGATTAACAAAATATGAATATTCCTCAGTTAGAAAAAACCAAGAATTTTAAATCCTTAAGACATGGTAAGAAAGCGTGTCTTAAACCTAAATTTTTAACTCTTTATTTTGGAGGTCTAATCCATATTTTTAAAGGAAACAAAAGTTCATGCAGCCTTCTCATCTTTCTTTTGGGAACTTTATTGAGTTAAAGCTACATACATTTTTTTTTAGCTACAAGCATTCTTTATGTCTAGCTGATGAAAACCTTTGCAAAAGATGACTTTTCTATCCCTAATTAGCATAACTATTTTCTTGAGTCTTAATAATCAGTTTATAGTACAGGATATACTTTTGGCTCGAATTTATGAAATAAAAACATGGACCATG
Organism: Capromys pilorides; assembly: GCA_004027915.1. NCBI lineage: Eukaryota > Metazoa > Chordata > Mammalia > Rodentia > Capromyidae > Capromys > Capromys pilorides. The sequence goes on along the minus strand of PVKN010011583.1, from coordinate 2,518 downwards.
TTTGCACTGATGTTAGTGGTCATTCAGGCAGGTTCCCCTGCAAAGGTGTCCCATCGCCAGCTTCTCACTCTATTTTTCTCATTGTCTAAGTTTCTAAGGGAATTGTGTAGTATTTAATATTTGTTTCAAGGGGCTCATTTGCTTACCATGGGTCCCAGTGCTGGGACTTGCTCTGGTCATTTCTGAGTAGCCAGCAGGTGTCACTGTGGGTTTGGGTGCTGACCCAGTTGACCATAGAAAAGACTGACGGGGTGAGGAGTAAGAGAAGATAAAAGCAGGTTCTTAGAGAAGAGAACAAACTAATTTAAACTATCTTGTTTGCATTCTCCCCTCTTCAGGATCTCAGAATTTTTGTAGCCCCTGCCCATCTTTGTATACCCAGAAATGAACACACACAAGATCTATTCATGCCATATTAGTAATGGAAGGTAACTTCATTGTATAAAGCAGCAAAAGAAATTGGGAGAGCTGAGCCGTGGATTCTTGTACCTGTTCTTAATTTCTGAAGTCTCATCCTTGTGCTCCATAGTTATTTATCTTCCTGAACCACAGGCTCCTTTGCTTAACCTCAGAAATGCACTGCTTCTTCTAATTACTGAGAAAACTCATGGCTCATAGAAAAAGTTGGCTCTCCCTAGGCTCAGTGATAAAAGAAATTCTATTGCAATTTTTGAAAAGGGGCATCTTGATATGGGAGCTTTTCCTTACATCTTTCAAAGATCTGTAGCAGTCCTTTTCAGAAAATATATATATATATATATATATATATATATATATATATATATATTCCCTGAGTGTATGGAATTTCTTAATAAATACAATTTTCAATTGGTAAAATTAACACATATTTCTTGAACAACTGTCAACTTTTAGAATGGATGGCCATAAAAACTCCCTGCACATAGAGGAATTCACAGCTGGCCTAATTTGAATAACAGCCTGTAAATTGATTTCTTTTCCTGGCTTGATATGTAAAAATAATGTCCACATTGTTGGTGGCGTGAGCAGGCAATTTGTTAAAAGATACATGGCTTGATTTCTCCAAGTAGGGCTTAACACATATTTAAAACCTAGCTTAGTCAAGTTCTGCATAAAGGAAGCTGAGAAGGGTTGCAAAGAGCCATAGGACTCCTTCTACATTCCACAGAGCTTTTTGTTGTGTCCCTGGGACTCTCCAGCATCCATTCTTGTCACCTGCTGAACACCAAGACCTAGCACTTAATTCTGAGGTCACAGATCCTCAGTGTGAGAGGCTGAACCCATGAGGTTGAAAAGCAAAAACCATTTCGGCTTAGGAACACACCCTGCAGTTTCTGATTTCAATTTTCTCACCTTTATGTACATTAAATTCCTTAATGATAGAATAGATTGTTCTTGCGCTGATTCTAATTAAAATAATAAAATTATGAAGTTTAGAAGAGATGGATTCAATTTCCAGGTTCCCAAACAGTTAGAAAATTACAGATACCTAGCACAACCTAGTTTAAGTCATCTCTGCATGCAGATAAACAACTGCAGTGGGCTCATTTGACTCTATGGGAGATATGATAATCCAATGGATGGCTGGGAATTCCCAATAAAAGTTCTTTAGAAAGTATATGCATTTATGTCAAGTAGGTCCCTTTCCTAATTCTTGAAAGCCTTTCATTTGTGTATAAGAGTGTGTCATTAACGCAACATCATTTTCTCTAGGGCTTGGAGATGAAGATTCACTTTTGCATAGGCTTTCTGGCAGAACACGTAGGAATCCTAGCAACAGGCACTATAAGCACAAGCAGCTAAAGGGCGTGGAGTGGGCTGAGTGGAGAAAGGAGCAAGAAGAATATGTTAAGTTATGAAAATATTTATCCAGGGTAACAGAGCATCAACAACATTTTCTTTTCAATTAGATGTATAGATGTATAGATCTATTAGATGTATATATCTGTGAGGAATGGACTCCTTGACCATTGAGTTGTCCTTTGGAATAACCATCTCCATGACATCTTAGACTGTTAACAATAATACCACTCACAATTTCCTCAGACCCACTATGCCCTTTGTCTACTGTGACTGCACTTTGGCCCTGACCACAAAAGTCTGGGTGGTTTATGTATGTGGAAGTTTGTGTGTGTGCATACTTATGAGTCTTTGCAAGTGGAATCTAATTTCTGTGGAACAAGAGTGGCGTGCTGTATCTCTCTTCAGAATTAAAACTCATATCTTAGTGCAAACCATTGGTGGGCCGTCAATGAATCTTTGTTGAATGAGTGAAAATTACAAAGGCTACATTTATTTGGCAAGCATTGGTAATGCTAGATTACTTTTATGTAGTTCATATAAATAATTCACTTCTTGTGGTTCCATATCCTGATGCGAAAATTATGCATTTACTATGTTTTCATAGATATTAATGGGGGCTTTTAAAAAGAGAAATTGTTTCTAGGTTGGTGGTCTTAGGCCTGGTATGGAATGAAAGAGACTTGAAGAATATTTTAAATAATAAAAGAACAAAGAAATAAAACAGTGCATTGGTCTG
>PVKN010011582.1:8587-21615 GCA_004027915.1 Capromys pilorides | reverse complement strand
AGTGCTGTCCTTGCTTGAGGTTTCTCATTTGGGGAGATGCCTGAGTACAGATCATGTGGTAATTACTCCCACTTGGGGTGACCAAATGCTGGACTGGTCCCTGAGATGCCACTTTTCCTAGAATCCAAGGTGGCTCCAAGGTTTAGCATAATGACTGGAGACTTCCAGGAATGACTGTGAGTCTGAGACTGGATGTTGTAAAAGCTGACGAATGGATGTCCCTCCAAATCCCGAAGGTTATTTCTACATATTTTGCAACAGAAGTGTTTTAGATTATATTGTTGGAAATCTGCTTTTCTTATTCAGCCATACCACTTAATGATATTTGCTTGACAGATAATAAACTCATGCATAAATAAACAAAAGGATAATTTGCTTATTTGTTTATATTTTTAAGACAGGTTCTCATTGCATAGCACAGGCTGGACTCATGATCCTCTTTTCTGAGCTTCCTGGGGTATAGCAATGACCAAATGGGTCCCACTTGGTCAACCATGTCCTATCATGGCATCTGGATCACATTTGCCTGCTTACCCCCATGTTTGTTTGTTCTTTCTTTCTTTCTTTCTTTCTATTTTTGAGACAGGCTCTCATTATATAGTTCAGGTGGCCATGAGCTGGCTTATGTAGCCCAGGCTGGTCCTAAACTCATACACTCGGTGAAAGCTCTTTTCTTTTCTTTCTTTTTTTCTTTCTTCCTTTCTTTCTTTCTTTCTTTCTTTCTTTCTTTCTTTCTTTCTTTCTTTCTTTCTTTCTTTTTCAGTGCCAGGGATTGAACTCTGGGCTTCCCACATGCTAGGCAAAGCACTTTACCAACAAGCTACATTCTCAGCCATTTTTCACACAGGATTTTGTAAATTGCCCAGCCCAGCTTTGAACTTGTGACATCACACCCCCTTCACCTTAGTACTCCAGGTAGTTGGGCATAAAGGCGTTGAACAGCATGCTCAACCCCTTACCCCAAATTCTGACATCATGTTTCCCAAGTTATCCCTCTTACCCTCACCTCTCAGTGCCTGTAAAAGTCAGGATTCTGGTATACATTACAGAGCCACATGTGGCTATTGAGAACAGCAAGAGTATGAATGTCTATACAGTCACTTGGAGGACTGAAGAAGACTGTCTATTTTGACCTAGAAATACGTTCTCCTCAAAACAATACCTAAAACTGGTTCCCTGCACAGTAACCCTCTGTGCCAGTCGGAAGCTGAGAAGTCAGAAAACAGCTCTGCAGATAGCCCATACCACTTGGCCAATGTGTAGATATCCCAGCCTGCTGCATCTAGGGAGGGTCTGGGAGTCTATCTGGGTGGAGGTGAGGTATCCTACTCCTAAAACAGCCCCTCTGATATATGCTGCTCCATCTTGTATACTCTTTCTTCATCTTCCTTCTGGAAAGCTGTGGAGCTCTAGGAATCCCCTAAACCTTCAGGTTAAAATGGCAGTGGTCCCTGTAGCCTACATTCTGAAGGGACTATATAGTAGAAGGAATACACCCATCCTTATCCATGTGTAAACTGGGTTTGGTTTTGTTTGTTTGATTTTCTGTTTTTAAGCCCCTGAGATTTAGGGCTTTTATTCACCAAAGTAGCTTGTATTTCCTCAGCTGATACAGTAGGGCAGCTCCAGAGGTCTCTGTTGACTTCTCCCACACCTCAAACCCTTGCCTGAGTCAGCAGATAGCATGAAATAGCCAGCAGCTTGAAATTATCTGTTGGATAATTTCTGTTGGACAATACACGGAAGAACCAGAAAGTTAACCCAGAATAGATTCCCATGCCCACTGTATTCACTGGGAGATGGACTCATCACAGGGCCAGTCCCAGGGTCTGGTAAGTGACATCAGCTCAGTGTCAGTGCCCCACACTGTGAGCCTAAGGTGGCTCCTCAGGTAACAAGGGCCTAGCAAAGGCCAATTATTCCTCCAGGAGAAGCTGGAAGAAGAGCTGCTGTGGCCCTGGATGTTTCCGCCAGGTCCGTCCTTCTGCAGGAGCCTCCGGATCTGAGGATGAATGACTCACATCCAGGAATTGCAAGAACTTCCAACTCCCCTGTGCTGTGACCAAGTCCAGGACATGTTTCTGAGACTTAGGGTTTTTCCACCACCCCCACTCCCACCTCTTTGCCGCCTCTGTTTTTGTCCTGGAGCAAGAGCTCTTGGCCAATAAATCAGAGCTCTCTGAGGCCACACCGCTCCGCTGCCATTACAGTGGCCTCACTACTAGCTGATCAAGTGGCCTCTGGCCCCCAGACCTTTTTTACCCTGCTTTCTGGCAGTGTGGGTCCTGCATCCCTGCCCCCTAGAGCTTCTGTCACGTGCTACTGCTGCCCTCTGCTTCCAGTCCATCCCTGCAGGTGGTGGTGAGGGGATCTTCCAGGTCCTGTTTGCAATAGCTAGGTGACAGCTGAGCAGATAAAGTACAACACACTCTCGTTTCACCAGGCTTCAGGTACTTTTTCTTGATTAAACCAAAATATTTCACCTTGGTTTCCATGAGCTTTGCGATCCCCAGTTTTAATTACCATAGCACAGTGTTTTTCCTGTTGTCTACTTGCCTTCCAGTCCAAAATCTGTGGTCACCAGATCAATCCACCCAATTTAGCACCATCTTACTAAAACCAGTAACCATTCATCAGGACTTTGCTGAGGACAATTTTTAAAATGGTGCGTTTAGGAGCTGGGAAAATAGCTCAGTGGCATAAATGCCTGCCTGGCAAGCACAAGGTCCTGAGTTCAATCTCCAGTACCATCAAAAAAAAAAAAAGTGCAATTATTTTGGTGTCCAAGACTTCTTTTTCCAGACTTTAACTGACCCCTGACCTGTCTGTCCTGGAAGACTGGGTTGTAGCTTAGACATGGGTTCAGCTCACAGGCACCATACTCGTCAGGCCCTTGAGTCTGTGCAATGGCAGCTGCCATTCAGCCCACCTCAGCCAGACCTGCCCTGAGTTCTACTCTGAGGATTCCTGGCTGCTGTAGATGCCAAATCTGATGTCTGCTGTCCACAGCAATTTTGGGGCCTGGATTTACTCCAGAGAGTCCTCTTTATCAGCTCTGTCTAGTTCCTTAAAGCACTGGAAAAGAACCTCACTGGCACATCCCTGATAGAATACTTACATTTTTCTGTACATTTGTGAGCATAATTTTGTGGCTGATAAGAGTTTATGAATAGTCACCTGCCCAGATCATTGTCATTCACAGGTTGAATGATCTCTAACCATGGGCTATTTCTATGTCTGGTCAGACAGCAATTTTTTTTTTAAACCTGGGGCTTGAGCCCAGGGTCTGTGCATTGAGCTACATCCCAGGCCTTTCCTTTCTATGTTAAGAGTCTCACTAAGTTGCTGAACTGCTGGACTGGCCTCCAACTTGGAATCCTACCTCAGCCTGCCACAGTGCTGGGATTAAAGGTTTGTGCCTGGATCTGACAGTGACTCGTGTGCCTTCCCTGAATAAAACTTTGAAAGGAACTCTCACAGCTTTCCTTCTACGCCAGAGATTGTGACAAAACCTGACCTCTGCTAGAGATGTTTTCAGCAGCTCCACAGTCTCACCTCTCTACCTTGTCAGCACTGGGATAATCTCCACCAGGCCTGAGGCTTCCCTTTTCAGCTGAAATGCTCCCTCCTCTGGGAGAACCACCCTGTTGGCCCTGCCCAGCACCACCCATCACAGCACCTACACACTGACGACAACATTGTGGAGCAGGCCCAAGAAAGTGGGAGGGAGTCATCTGGCCCCAGGAGCTGCTGCAAAATTCCTTCACCAAGGCAAATGTTCCCTCTGATGCAGCTCAACCACTACAGCCTTCCCATGCAGAAGCTGCTCCCATCCCTGCCCAAGGTACAGAAAGAAGAGACCTGGTGTTCATTGCAAAGCCTCTCTTCCTACTGTGGGCGTTTGTCCCAAATTAGCAATCCTTCAGGCATCCAAAGCCACTTCCTGAACCCCAGCGGGCTGCCTCCAATTGGGGCTCTGTCAATGCAGAAAAAGAACTCACATCTCTAGAATAAAGGACAGCCTGCAGAGCTAGGCTTTGAACATACCTAGCTGGCAGCACACGCACACTGGGCTCCTCCCTCCTGCCCGGCCTGAGGTCAGGGACAGGCCGAGGCAGCTGTCATGCAGCACACACCTGAGCTGCCTCCAGAACTGCGGTTAAGTGCCACTATTTGCATAACTTCACAACCACACAGCTCTCCCAAGAATAATGGGCAGGTAGTGGGGTAGTTCCCAGTTTGCAGTTGAAAAAGGAAAAGCTTTTCATGGATTCCTTTTAAACTTCAGTTCACAGCGCCAACCAGCTGTGAGAGATCCAATTACAGGTTCAAAGATTTCTGGGCCATAGAGCTTTGGGTCTTAGCAGGACCCAATACCCACACCCTGGCCCAGGAATCATTCTGGAACGTGACAGTAAGGGGACTGCAGACGGCTGCCTGCCCCACACCCACCTCAGCGCTCTTCAGGAGGTGAGAAACAACCTTGGCCCAGCCTCTTTCCCATCCCCTCCCAGCATCCCTGACCTTCAAATCTACACCGCCACTTGACTCCAACCTTTCACGTTTCATCTGGAAAATGCCAGCTCCTCAGAGATGGCTTCAGTGGGAATTGAGTCCTGGTCACTACTCCTGTCGCAAGGCTCTCCCAGGCCCCTGCTCATTTTCCCCCTGGCGCCAGGCATAATGACTAGGGAAAATCTTCCCTTCTACGGTACTCGGTCTCACTCATTCGGAGGCTGAAAGGGAAAAACTGTACAAAAGAAATTGTTCTTTTTAAAACTTTCTTCTTTTGAAACTGCCTAGCTTTGTAACTACTTCATGGATTTGCAATTACTTTCTTGACCTCTATACCCACCAGAGTTTAATTAACATACGAAATGACCGGCTGTGCCATTGACAAACCGTTATCATTAAACTACCCTTACAACCGATCATCTCGCCCTGTTAGCTAATCAGAAGAGCTGCCAGGCTGTTCTGCTTGCCTTTGTACCTCCTGCTGTGCATCACATAAAAGCCCTGGACTACCAGATTGTGACCTGATATTTTGGGAACAATCCCAATCAGTGCCCATTTCCGTAAATAAATCCACTATCAAGTCCTTGGTGTTCTTTCTGCGTTACTGCTTGCAGCTGCAAACTCAGAGACCTTAAAGGGGCCTCCCAGCTTGTGGGAGAACCACGGCGAGAGGAAACGCCTACAAGACGGCCACCCTAGGGAGAGCTGCTCGGGGTGGGGTGGGGGGACTTCCCGAGGAGCATCTCTAGTAGCAAACCAAAGGGCTTTCCCTTCCTTTTGCTCCTTCACAGGGCGCCTAACACTCCCGGCGCCCAGGCCTCGTCAAGGCCCCCAGTCTCTCAACACCTGAGGGCGGGAGGGGGCGGGGGTTCGTGCTGCCCACCCCACGGAAGCTCGGGCCCAAGGGGGTCCCGCATCGGCCCCCTGAACTGGTAGGGCCAACAGCGAGGTGCACGGCCACCGCCCGCGCGTGGCCACGACTGTCATCCTGACCCACGGCGTAGCAGACCCTCGACACAGCTGCAACGAGCGCCCCGCCCCCGCGAGCAGACGCAGACCGGAGCAGGAAGAGGCACAGCGCTGACGTACAGCCCCAGCCGGCCCGGCCCCGCCCGGGTTCGCTCCCTCGGAGGCAGGCCCCGCCTCCCCCTTCCCGGAGGCCCGCTCGGCCTTAACAGATTCGCCCCGCCCCGGAGAGTCTCGAGCTGATGAGCGTTTGCAGCAGACCAAGCCGGAAGGGCCCGAGGTGCAACCCGCGTCCGCATCGTCCCCGTCGCCTGGGAATCGCCCTAGGCCTGCTGCATCCCAGCCGGATCAGTGTGTTGTGGCTGCCCAGACCTCGAGACTGAGCCAGAAACCGGGGTAACCGCAGCCAGAACCCCGAGCGGCAACCTGCCGGGGCCCTCGTCCTTTCAGGTCTCTGGCAAGTGACACAGCGGGCCTCAGTGCCCTCAGGTTCGCTGGCTATCCGGGAAGTGGGCTCGGATTCAGAAGAGTTCAGGAGCCCATGTGTTTCTGGAAGGGTGGGCCAGGGTCTGCGATCTCAGGAAAGTGAACGGTCGGGGTCCAGGTTCTCTGGAAGAAAGGGATCAGGGTCAGGGATTTGGGCTCTGGGGTCTAGGTCCCAGAAGAGGGAAAAGCCAGATGAGCCAGTTTCTCCTTCTCCCCAAGGTTCTCTGGGAACAGGCCTGACTGTTTCGTTCCATGGGGGCACTCTGGGCCCTCTGTCTAGCCTGGGCTGCAGGCCTGGCCCTTACCAGCCCACCGAACATTGTTCTGATCTTTGCTGATGACCTGGGCTATGGGGACCTGGGCTCCTATGGACATCCCAGTTCTACCACCCCCAACCTGGACCAGCTGGCTGCAGAGGGGCTGCGGTTCACAGACTTCTATGTGCCTGTGTCTCTGTGCACGCCCTCCCGGTAAGCGAGGGACCCAGCTTCACTCAAGACTGCAGTGTGGGAGGAGGGTGCTGGTTGTTTTGGGGAGTCCCTGTTTCTCCCTCCCCTTCCTCCTTTTGCCCATGCCCATCTCCATTGGACTCATGGATTCCTGATCTGTCCCTACAGGGCCGCCCTCCTGACTGGCCGGCTTCCCGTTCGGATGGGCATGTACCCTGGAGTTCTGGGGCCCAGATCTAAGGGAGGGCTGCCCCTGGAGGAGGTGACCCTGGCTGAGGTCCTAGCTGCCCGTGGCTACCTTACCGGAATGGCTGGCAAGTGGCATCTTGGGGTGGGGCCAGGGGGAGCCTTTTTGCCCCCCCATCAGGGCTTCCATCGATTCCTGGGCATCCCGTACTCTCATGACCAGGTATGAGCCACCAGGGCTATCGATTCCCCCGGGTCACCCCATAGCCCAAACCCCTCACTGGAGCTGTCCCTTCAGGGCCCCTGCCAGAACCTGACCTGCTTCCCGCCAGCCACCCCCTGTGATGGCACCTGTGACCAGGGCCTGGTTCCTATCCCACTGTTGGCCAATCTCTCCATAGAGGCTCAGCCCCCCTGGCTGCCGGGACTAGAGGCTCGCTATGTGGCTTTTGCCCGAGACCTCATGGCCGATGCCCAGCGCCAGGGTCGTCCATTCTTCCTGTACTATGCCTCCCACGTGAGTACCCACAGTTCTGCCCTCCCCGTTGCTTAAGACTGCTCACCAAGGCTGACTCCTGTTTCTGCCTCCAGCACACCCACTACCCTCAGTTCAGTGGGCAGAGCTTCGTGGGGCGCTCAGGCCGAGGGCCATTTGGAGACTCCCTGATGGAGCTTGATGCAGCTGTGGGGGCCTTGATGATGACTGTGAGGGACTTGGGGCTACTGGGAGAGACGCTGGTCATCTTCACTGCTGACAACGGGTATGCCAGTCAAGCATAGCACACTCATTGCTTAGATGCAGGATAGGCCCCTCATCATGTTATAGAATAAGGGAGTCTGCAGAGAGTCTGTCCCTACAGTAACCTCTAGATCTCGAGTTAGAGGGCCACAGGTACACAGAAGTGCTAATCTTGGTAGGCTGGAGGGGACAGGCATGTATTGGCCATTTCAGGGCAAGTGACTGAGAAATGTGGCACTGTTGGTGACCAAAAGGGAATCAAAGGCCCTGAGCCTTGTTGCTGATTACTTTCTTGTATGTCTCAGACCCGAGACCATGCGGATGTCCCGTGGTGGCTGCTCTGGCCTCCTGAGATGTGGAAAAGGGACAACTTTCGAGGGTGGGGTTCGAGAGCCTGCTGTGGCCTTCTGGCCAGGCCACATCACTCCAGGTTAGTGTCGTCAAGGGCTCCTGGCCCTGTTTCCAAACTTGCTGGCAAACAGCATAACAAGCCACCCTCTGGCCCCAGGTGTGACCCACGAACTGGCTAGCTCCCTGGATCTGCTTCCCACTCTGGCTACCTTGAGCGGTGCCCTCTTACCCAATGTCACCTTGGATGGTGTGGACCTCAGCCCTGTGCTGCTGGGCTTAGGCAAGGTAGGGCTAGTGACCCCTCAGTCCATCTTGTCCTCCTGGGGTGAAGGTAGCAGTGCCTGAGGTGTCTGTGTCTCATATTTCCTTTGATAAATGACATTCAGGGTTATCTTGGGCCAAAGCGGGTGACAGCCAAGGCCCCTCCCATCCCATGATCACCCCATGACTCTGCCCCCAGAGCCCTCGGGAGTCTCTTTTCTTCTACCCGACCTTTCCAGACGAGATTCATGGGGTCTTTGCTGTGCGGAGTGGAAAATATAAGGCTCACTTTTTTACTCAGGGTAATTCCTCTCCCTGGCTATCCCACCCCAGCCTTGCTAACTCCCCAATGGCTCCCAAGCCCTGGCCCCTGTTTTTGCCTTGGGTACACACTCGACCCTTCCCCAGGCTCTACACACAGTGATACCACCCCAGACCCTGCCTGCCATGCTGCCAGCCCTCTGACTGCTCATGAGCCCCCACTGCTCTATGACTTATCTGAGGACCCTGGTGAGAACTACAACCTTCTGGAGAACGAGGCAGAGGTCACCCCAGAGGCACTGGGAGCAATGAAGTACCTTCAGCTGCTCAAGGCGCAGTTTGATGCAGCCATGACCTTCGGCCCTAGCCAAGTAGCCCAGGGGGATGACCCTAGCCTGCAGATCTGCTGCAAGCCTAGCTGCATCCCCTACCCAGCCTGCTGCCACTGCCCAGACCTTCAGCCCTGAGGGCCATATCCACAGGGCATTTCCAAAGGCCCTTGGCCCTGAGCAGATCAAGAATGGACACTGTGAAGGGTCAGGTACAGATGTACAGTTTGTAATGATAATGTAATTACACCAGCTGAGACTTGTAGGTGTGATAATTCATCTACTCCTTTCTGTAACTGTGAGGTCAGTGCTGTACCCCTCTTTACAAGTGAAGAAGCTAAGGCACCATGGAATTCAGGGCAAAAGTCATTCAGCCAAGAAGAGGTTGTGCTGGGATTTGAGCCCAGAGATCCTGCCTCCTGGCTGGCCCACCCTGGTGATCCATGTCAGTATGTGCACATGTCAGCCTGGCATCTGCACAGATCCATAGAGGAGCGGTAAGTGTAGGAATGAGAGTGGGGCAAGGATCAGGTAGCACAGTGGCCAGAGACCAGTGATGATGCACAGCTCCCAGGTCAGGCAGGTTTTCCTGGAAGAAGCATTGAAGACACATTCTCTGAGGCTCACAAACTGGCTACCTAGGTGACGCCTGTCTGGACCAGGTAGAGCCACTCATTCTAGGTGGGGCAAGGGGATCCCTGCTGTCTCCTAGGAAGGCATATCAGCAACCCTAAGTCAGCCTCTGGGGCTCCACTTTCAGGCTCTTCATTTTGCCTGAGCACCTATTTCTTGTCTCTCGGTTTCACTTTTGATCCAAAACTAGCCATTTTCTGCCCAGCAGACAAAATGATGTCTTAACGAAGTCTGTCTGGTTGGGTTCCATCATGCTTAGAATAACATCCAAACTGCTTTTGGTGGTCTTCCTACTCGAGGCCCCACAGCACCCTACTGCCTTGCAGGTGTGACAGGCTGACTGCCTCCCCCCACCCATATTTTGCCTCTATCATTGGTTTCCTGTGCAGAGGGTTCTTCTGACCACTGGTCTACAATTGCACAGCTTAGCATACAGATGTCAGCATATGTCCAGATGACATGTCATATACCTAGTGACCCTTGGTGCTGCCCATGTGGGCACAGTGTCATCTGCTGTGCTGATAAGTCCACATGGTAAACTTGCCTTCCTTACTAATGGATCCCTAGATTTTTCAGAAGTGGGTAGAGGCACTTTGATGACCAATCTGAGCCAGTCACAAGACCATGATTGGTCCTAGTACTGAAAGGTCGGGGCAGTCCTTCCTGTGAAGACCTGGCTGTGGCTGAGTCACTGGCCCTCCCAGGACATTGTGAAGCTGCTAACTGAGGGTCTTCAGCTGCCTGCTGTAAACCTCACTGAGCATGAGGAAATAAACTTTGCCTGTCTAAGCCTCTGGGTACTGTCTATGACTTGCAGGTAAAAGCAGCCTTGCTGGATTGAGACCTCATTGGGCTATGTGGTAGGTGCGTGTGTCTGTGTGACTAAGTCACTTCTACTCTGGTTGAGAGCCGACCACACCCAAGTCCTGTTGCATCTTAAGTGGCCACCAACCAGTGATGCTGGCCTAGAAAGGGACCATATGCCTTGGTGGATGTCTCAGTTTCTGAGAGCATAGAGGGGAACAGAAGCAAATTATGATCCAGATATCACATCAAAAGACCAACTCCTCCAACAAAACTAAATGATTGTGAATGCTCAGGTACCATCTGCAGAGCCCTGTGCCAGCCCCCTTCACTGGGGTGTCGAGACTACAATGCTGAATTCATGTGCATTCACCATCCGTGCAGTGCTAGGCCAAAGTGGCATCTGAGGAGACTCCTTCCCTTCCACAGTGCTTCCAGTCTAGCTGAAGAGACCAGCTTACCTCTGCCACATGCGCAAGGGATTCTAGTGCTATAGGAGTCATACGTCTTGTAGGGAGGAAATCCGATGTTCTCTATATTACAGGCTGGTGACGTAGGGCACACATATGAGTACAGTGACCAGGCTACATACTTAAGGTTTTCATATTTAATGGCGTCATTGTGTATTCATCAATAAAAATCTGACTAGTACTTCAAAGAAAGTGTGTCTCATTATGCCAAAGCATAAACATGGAGGGGACAGGCATACGGTTGGCCCTGTCAGACATGTTTCCCTGTCAGTATCTGACAGGGTCCTCAAACCCACTTTTGGCACCTAAGACTGCAGCAGGTAGATCCTTCCACCCTCTGTTCCTCCAGTTTTGCTATAAGTTTTTTGCTTGCAAAAATGCTTGTTTTTCATCATTGTAGCTATTTTAGCCCAATGCACTCTCATAGGGCATAGTTTGATAGATGATAGAAGACTTAGATATGGGCTGGGGAGATAGCTCAGTGGTCTGAGTGCCTGCCTGGCAACTGCAGGGACCCAGGTTTGATCTCCAATACCACATTTATGCCATTCTCCATGCCAAGCCAATCACCACAGCTGGGCATAGTGTCACACACCTGTAGTCCCAGCACTGGGGAGGCTGAGGCAGAATGATCACTGCTAGTCTGAACTATGTAGTAAGACCCTGTACCAAACAGATAAAAGATTTTTTAAAAAATTTTAAAAGACTTAGATATGATGCACTTGGATGTATACATGCATTCACACACACATGCTGTCCACAACACTATTGTCCTCTGTTGATTGAGCATACAAACAAAACCCTCCCTATGAGCATCAGTAATGCATTTGCCCTGTTGTTGACAGTCATTCCCAGGGAGCGGTTTCCTCAAGGAGCCCTTCTGGAGAAACACTTGGTATGGGACAACAATGTGGTGTCCTCTGTGGGAAGAAAGGGAGGCTCTGGGACTCAGGTGACTGGCAGAGGAGGGGCAGCATCGGCTTGGAGGCCTCTCCTTACCCTTTCCTTGGCACCCCTCCTTCCACTCACCCTTCCCACAAGTGACCTGAAGGGGTAGGAAAGGAATGTGTCATGGAATGTGTAGGGTTGATATTTGTTCTTCCGTTTTTTTCCTTATCCCAGTCCAGGGGATTGAACCCAGGGCCTTTCCAGAGCTTAAAAAAATGATAATAATAAAAATTACATTTTGAGGCAGAGTCTCACTGAGTCACTAAATTGCCCATACATTTGGGGTACATAAGTGGCAGCAGCTCCTAGCCTAGCTGCTCCAAACCTGCACAGGTGAAAACAGAAGGAAAAGCAGTCATGAGGCCGTCAGCTCCAACAATGGCCAGACAGCCGTGAGCGTTGCCCTATTTTGTTTTTTCTTTTTTAAAGACAAGGTCTCAGTAAATCAATATGTTGCTTAGGTTGAGCTCTTAAATTGTAATTCTCCTGCCTCAGCCTCTCAGAGTGCTGAGGTTATAGGCATGCCTCACTGTACCTGTAGGTCTGCTTTTTTTTAGCTCTCTCTCTCTCTCTCTCTCTCTCGCTCGCTCTCGCTCTCTCTCTCTCTCTCTCTCTCTCTCTCTCTCTCTCTCTCTCTCTCTCTCTCTCTCGCCACCTCAACCTGCCCTGGGGCTGGCGCAGCATGTGGTGCCAGGGATTGAACCATGGTCCCTGCAGTTCCTAAGCTTGCCTAAGCAGGTGCTTTAGACCGCTGAGCTATCTCGCCGGCCCTGTGTAGGTCTCCTTTGCTCCTTTTTCCTTTCTGCAAAGCTGTTTATGTGAGAGGGCATTTCTACTTACCCTGTGAGAGACCATCAGGTTCAGACAGACTTCAGGTTCTGAGGCCTGGGTGACTTTGGATGCTACAGGAGCCAGGACTGTGGCTCACCCAGAACTGAATGCTGGCTTTTATCCCAATTCTAGAAGATGGGACTCAGCTTCTGGGAGAAGCCCTGAGTTGCATGTTGACTCCCTTTCCATATACACCACACACCTGTTCATGTCCTCACTGTGGCAAAGTGAGGGCATGGCAAAGCCAGCTGGGAAGCAGGCATGACTTGTTGCTATAAAATCCCAGGACACATTCACCCAACAGTCACCAAAGCCCTGGACATGAATCTCTCATGAGAACTGGAGCAGGTCCTCCGTAGAATGGCCTAAACTAATGTCATCCTGAGGAATGGGTGACACAAAAATGACGATCTTGAGCTCTTTGCTGCTATTTTTTTTTTCAGTAGTCACATGCTGTACAGTCTTTTTCCCCCTATTTTTTCTTGACTTAAACCCATTCTACAAAGCCTGTTTCTTTTCCTACCTTTAAAAAATGCAAAACGTTGCTACCTTTTGCACTTGCCTTGACCAGTTCTTTGGTCAGCACAGAAGGAACCTAGAGAGCACCTCTAGAAGGAGACTCCAATACCCCAAAACTTAGCAGAACCTATGTCCGCACCTGCTCAGGGGCATGGTGCGCTTTGTTGAGCACTAAAGCGACACTCCCTAACACCCTATTCTCTTCAGAGCCCATTTACTTTCAGATCAACCTCGCTCTTGCATGGAGAACAGTTGACTCCCTGCTTGTTGTGCCAATTTT
>PVKN010011581.1:0-21494 GCA_004027915.1 Capromys pilorides | reverse complement strand
AGGGTGTAGAGAAACTGTAATTCTCAGATGATACTCTGGAAAATATTTGGGAGTGTCTTCTCTTTTTGTATTTAGTACAGGGTCTACAGGGTCTCACTTCATAGATTGGACTCCTAGTGATCTTCCTGCTTGCAGCCTCCCAAGTGCTGGGATTACAGAAGGGAGCCACCCCACCCAGACTCCGTCACCATCTCAGCACACCCAGGGGCAAGGCCAGCACAGCATGCAGGGGATCGAACCCGGTCCCTGCATCTGCCTAAGCAAGCTCTTTAATCTGCTGAGCTACCGGGCTGGCTGGGGAATTGCGTACAGTGTTCAACAGAGCTGGGCACGGTGGCGTATGCAGCACTAGAGAGGCGGAGAAAGGAGGATCATCATGAGTTTGAGGCCAGCCCAGGCTACAGAGTGGGATTCTATCTCAAAAAAAAAAAAAAAAACAGAGAAAGCATTCAAGAGACAATTGTTTTTTCTATTTTTTTTCTCATTTTATGTATTTGATACAGAGTCTAACTACGAAGTTCAGACTTGTAGCGACTCTCCTGTTTTTTAGCCTCCCCATGGCTGGGATTACTGGTGTGTGCCACCATACCTGGGCTCTGTGGCCAGCTCAGTGCACCCGGGGCAGGGTTGGCACAGTATGTGGTATTGGGGATTGAACCCAGCTCCTTGCACTTGCCAGACAGGCGCTTAGACTGCTGAGCTATCTTTCTGGTTCCATTCATTCTATTTCGAAAGCCAAAATGACCCAACCATAGATCTTCCTATTATAAATGGAGAATAAAATGTGATGCACCTATAACGTGTAATATCATCTGGCAATAAAATGCGGTATTGACACATGCTAGCCTTTGGAAAAACTATCAAAACGTTATGGTAGGTTAAAAAGAAAACAAATCATAGAAAACCCTATATTAAAAAGTTATATACATAGGGGCCGGCAAGATGGTTCAGTGGTCTAAAGCGCCTGCTTAGGAAAGCTCAGGCAACTGCAGGGACTGAGGTTCGATCCTCGGCACCACACGCTGCGCCAGCCCCACCACCAGGGCGGGCTGAGCCAGCCACAAAATAAATAAATAAAGAAACAAACACAAGAAGCAAACAAATAAATAAATAAATAAAATATTTTTAAAAATTTATATACATATATTAAAGATTTACATTGGGGCCAGCGAGATAGCTCAGTGGTCTAAAGTGCCTGCCTAGGCAAGCTTAGCGCTGAACCCACACCACATGCAGCGCCCGCCCCTCCCCCCAAGTGGGCTGAACTGCCCCCCGCCCCCCCGAAAAAAAAAGACTTACGTAAACTGTGCAGAATAGACACATAGAGACAGAAAGCCCGGATGCTTAGGGCCAGGAAGAGGAGGCTAGAGAATGACCACTAAAGGAGTTCCTCTTAGGGAGGACAGAAAAATGTTCTGGAATCAGGTCAGAGAGATAGATGGTGATCCAAGGAGCGTATGAAAAAGTCATTGCGTTCTACATTTAAATGGGCAGGTGAGGGCTGGCGAGATAGCTCAGCGGTCTAAAGTTCCTGCTTAGACAAGCTTAGGTAACCTCAGGGACCTCGGTTCGATCCCCAACGCCACATGCTGCGCCAGCCCCACCCCCAAGACAGGCTGAGCTGGCCATTAACATGAATAAATAAAATTTTAAAAATAAAAAAAAAATGGGCAGGTGGTGTAGTCCGTGTGTAGCTTTATGTAGTGGCTGTTGCTGCTGAGAGAGGGTTTCCCTGTGTAGGTCAGGCTGGCCTCGAATCCCCGGGGGAGCCCAGGCTCCCTTCAGGGTCGCCACAGTCCTCCTGCTTCAGCCTCCTGAGTGCAGGCGTGCGCCTCCACTCCCGGCACCGTAGTTATTTTTTACCAAGAGATGAAGGGAGTGGGGCGCGAGGGCGAGAGGGAGGAGAAAGAACAATAATCAAGATGCGCATAAGCACCCTCTCCCCGCAGTGCATGTGATCGTTAGGTACTGCAGACACAGACTAACGGACTAACACATTTTTAAAAAATTCTTCCCTGGACCACAAGTTTCCCAGCCTTGGTCTCCCTGCCCCACCTCCAACTTCCGGCTCGTTCCCGACCCTATAACCAGAGGGAGCTTTCCGTCAGTCAGCACCCACGGCCTGGGAAAGCAAGCCCCAGCTCCCTGACAGACACCCAAAGGCAGCGCGAGGCCTCTCACGGGCTGGGCCCACCGAGCTCCGTCTTCTTACCACCTCGCGTGCCCCTGCCCCTTTGAATTTTCTGTGGATCCCTTCAGGCTTTGGCTTCCCCAGCTGTCGTCCCCAGGGAGCTGTCACCTGTCCCCACGACCCTGAGCAGAGGGATTCTTGCTCTCCTTCTCCTCCCCTGCACGCGCCCTGCCGTGCCATTGCCCGACCCCGCCCTGGGCTCCTCGGGAAGCTCTCGGTGTTCTCAGCACAGAGATTTTCTGTTGCTTTTCTCTCTGGTGACTCTGGCCCCAAGCCAGCCATAGCCAGCGAGGCTCCTCGTGGAGCGAGGGAGTGACCCAGCCAGGGAAGTCAAGAGTCCTCGGAAGGACTTGCATCCTGGGGTGCGCGCGGGCACCCCAGCCTGCCCAGCTTCCGCTCCCTGCCTGCGTGGTCAGCAGCCTGGCAGGACTCAGCGGCTGGTCCTGAAGGTGTCCTGACTCAGACCCTCTGCGGGGAGCCAGCTTCCCTTAAAGGCCACCTTATCAGAAAGTGCCTGGGATGGATGGCATTTATGAGCTCTATTTTTATCGAATGCTGGAGAGCCTCAGAGTTAATTCGCAAGCCAAAGACATTAAACTCAGGAACGTGGATGAGCAAGGGAACATCTCGGTGACGCCTTTGAGTCACAGCTTTGTTTTCCGTGGCGAGGGCCTGGCTCCTCCCCGCCGCGGGCCCTGTGTTTAAGCGCTGGCTCACTCCAAAAAGCTTCGGAGCCCACATCTGTCAAATCGAGATCCGCAGCCCTTAATGCGTGCGCCACGGTGTCATCTTTCCTGAGATTCTCCTAATTCTGCGAGCCCTCGGCCCTGGGGCCCTCGGAGTGGAACCCCACTCCCGGAAGGTTCGCCAGACAGCGCCCCTTAGATCCACACTGGCTTCCCACCCCCTCCCCAAAGGGAAATTAATCCCGGTGCAAGGGAGGAGGGAGGCAGGGCAGCCAGAGGCGAAGGCTCCCAGCAAGCCGGCCAGCGAGACAATTGGACAGAAGCTGGAGAAACGGGGAGCGGAGCCCAGCAGGGCTGGCGAGCAGTGCGCGGCCTGCGCCAGGGCGGGGATTCGCCGTCAGCGCCACCGAGGAAGGAGGGAAGGAAGGAGGCTGCGGGGAGGGAGGGAGGGAGGGAGGGACCAGATGGGGAGCCGCATTTTCTCTTTTAACTCAAGGGTAAACTGGGGGAACAAAGGGGTTAGAGTCAGGGAGTAACCCCAGAGAGACGGCCAGTCACACCTTCGGATGGGACCAGAAATCAGCAGGTGGATTTGACATCACTTCTGGGAAGCAGATCAAAAATGCTCTTCCTTCTAGATACGAAACACCAACTTTGCCGTTACTCCTGCTTCTGGGAATGGGGGAACGACCGGCGTCGTCAGACATGCTGGAACTTGGAAGACTCCAGCTGCTTTTTTTTTTTTTTTAATTATGGCTGGCACAACCTGCCCTGGGGGGGTAGGGCTGGCGCAGCATGTGGTGCCGGGTATCGAACCATGGTCACTGCGGTTACCTAAGCTTGCCTAAGCAGGCGCTTTAGACCGCTGAGCCATCTTGCCGGCACTCCAGCTGCTTTTGGTTCTCTCCGACCTTTTCCTTAGCCAAATCCTAGAGTTCAAGTTCTCACCCCTCGGTCTCTGGTCTTCTTTCCCTTTCCCCCTTGGTGGGGCTGCGCGCGCGCGCACACACACAGTTGGGGGTCACGACCCCCCGGGTGCCCCGGGCTCCTTCTGGTCTGTCGGGCCCTGCAGCCCAAGGCTCAGACCTGCAGTTTGGTGTGTGGGCAGACCCGAGCTGCCTCGGGGAGAGATCGCTTCCTGGAAAGTCTGGCTTCAAAGCTGCAGGCAGGCGGAGATTTGGATAGACAGCATGAGGCCCTGCGAAGGCTAGGCCTGGCTTGGCTTTGAAGACAGCCCTTTCATCAGAGAAAGAGGGATGGGACAGAAATTCCCACAGTGCAGCTTGGAAAGCGACTCCAACCTACTTCGCCTGCCCGGATAGCTTCTGCTCCGTCCCATTCGGAAAATCATCTTTTCTAAGCCTCCCAAGAGATTTCCGGGCCAAGATGGAGGCTGTGACTCCTGAATGATCTAGTTCTTTCTCAGATAAAATATGTTTCCAAAGCCCGCCATGTCTATTTTCAAAGCCGAGTCCTTAGTCACTGAGGCAGCGAGAGCCACACAGGTTGCTCGGTGTGGGTGTGAGGCAGCATCCTCTCCGGATGAAAAGACGAGCGTTGCCGCGTGGGAAGCAGCAGGCCACTACGGGGTCAAGTGTCTGCTCCGCTTCTGGGAGCTCCAGTGAGGACCGCATGCCACCCCCATCCTCTTCAGCCAGAGTCCGGAACCTTCCTAAGCTTCCTCCCTCCCTCCAGGGTGAAGGGCCATTTTGATGATCTCATTTGGGACAAGCAAAAAGAGAGTCTTTTAACTCTGACCGCCATGGCTGCTTGCTATGTGGTGGGCTCTCCGGTGGGCCGGCAGTGGGTGGCAGCAGCTGCCAGGCACCTTCCCCCAGGACACATCCGTTGGTGCCAAAAGCCTCTATAAGCTTTTTCTGATCTCTGTGCCAGTGGCTGCAAGTCCTGGAAGGAAGCCAAGAGGTCCACTGTGAGCCCCACACGCTCCGGCTGCCCCCACCCTGCAAGAACCAGGAGGGGTCGCCAGGGAGCCCACTGAGAAAGGGGCTGATGGCTCTGAGAGGCGTTTGCCAGCTGTCACACCTGCTGACATGGGAACTCACACTTATGTGCACACACGCGCGTACACACACACACACACACACACACATTCACACAGCAATACATTCATTGTCAGGCTTTCTTGTTCCATCTGTCCCATGCTCAGAACAATGGCAATAAGAACTTCCATCAACAAACTGCTCTCAGTTTTTCTCCTCCCTCCCTCCCTTCCCCTTCCCTTCCCCCCCTACTCCTCTCTTTCCACAGACATTTATGGAACACCGACCATTAGCCAGCCCCTGAAGGAGAAGTTGAAGATACAAAGATAGAGTCTTAGGGTTCAAAAGACTGGTGGGCACAAACCTGATACGAGCGGTACAGGTACAGAAGGCGGCAAACTGTTGGCGGCTAGGTCAGTCTGACCTGCAGGTAGGTTTAGCTTCAGCTAGCAAAGAATTCACAAAACCACAAGCCTTTGGGTAAAAATTAGGACTTCCAGCTTTTCTTAACAAAATTGGCAGGGACCAGGAGGAAGGGAAAAAGCCACTGCACCCTGCAGATGGAATATGTACTGCTTGCCACACATCTCGGCCCCTGTGCTACTAAACTGCCTGTTTCAGGCAGGCAAGATAGCTCAGCGGACTGAGCTTAGGGAAGCTCAGGGACCGGGGTCGGATCCCTGGTACCACATGCTGGGCCGACCCTGCCCCCCGGGGAACCTTGAGCCGGCCACAGAGACTGGGTGTGGTGGCGCACCCCTGTAATCCCAGCGCTGGGGAGGCTGAAAACAGGAGGATCCCTGCATCCGAGCTGCCTGGTGAGACCCTGTACCAAATACGTACAGCACAAACCAACTAGCTGTTTCCTTCAGGCACCTGCCGGCGAGCACGGACAGGTGTTAGGATTTAGGACCCTGAATGTACAAGCCAAGTGGTCCTCTGTACTTGAGGAAGGCAGATGAGGTGACCCTTGAACTAAATCCAAGTATCTTATTGATTTGTTTGCTTGTTTACTGGCTCCCCGCCCCACGACCGACGCGAGCGGTGCTCCGGCTGGCATCCAGTTCCAGTTCCAGCGTGCCCTACGGCCCTCCGGGTGCACACTGCTGAGAGAAGTTGGACGAATGAATAGTCACGACGCGAACCGAATGGAAAAGGGAATTCCAAACAGTGGGAACTCTGGGCACAAAGGCTCGGCGATAAATAGCATACGGGAAAACTGCAAATAGCTCTTGGTGAATGGGGGTGCTGGGATGGGAGGTGGGCGGGAGCAAGCAGGCTGCGAGGAGCCGGGAAAACAGATCCCACGCGGATCCCAAAGGGCTTTTTGTGCTGCATCGAGAAGGTAGCCGCGGATCGTTGGAAGGGATTCAGGCCCGGAGTGACAGGATCAGATTCCTGATTCCCAGAAATAGCTCTGGCAAGGTGGTAGGGTGAAGACAGAAGCAGCAAATAGAACCTTCAATTCAAAACCCACTTCCTCTTCTTGAAGCCTCTGGAACACACTGGGGGATTTATTTTGAGAGCATGGCGCCCCCTGTTGACAAAATCGGGCACTGCCCCTTCTCTGGGTCATCAGGGAAATGATAGTATCTTTGGCCCTGAACAAAAAGCACCTGGAAGTGTTGTGTACAGAACGGCAAATAGTGATGTATGTGAGTTGCCTTCCTCAGAAACCAGGGGCCCAGAAGAACATTTGTGATAATGACTAATGCTACGAACTGTTGCCAGAGAATACACAGAATGACAGTTGAATTTGAATCCGGGGACATACTGACACCAAAAAACCATGCGTTTGTTTATCTGAAATTCCAATCCAGCCAAGCATCCTGCATTTTTATTTGTTAAATCTAGCAGCCCTCAGTAGCATTGCAGGGCCCAGGCTAGCAGTGGAAATTAAACTGGAAGGGTTGATCTGCTTGGGATTCTCTGCCCAGTTTTTATTCGGGAAATCATTTCTTAATTAAATGAATTCCATGATTTTGGTGGTGCCTGTGAATCTGCAGAAATAGGAACTTTTTATTTTTTCAGACAGGGTTTTGCTATGTAGCCCAGGCTGGCTTTGAACTCACAGCAATCCTCTTGCCTCAGCCTCTGGAGAGCTGGGATTAAAAGTATGCACCACCACACCTAGGTACACTGTCTGTGGACCCTTTTTACAAAACAATGGACTTACCTGCCTGATTGCCACACGCGCATGCATGTGCACATATGCAGAGTTTATTTCAGGAAGCCCTGGGTCCTCGCTGATGATGACGAACACACCCTTAGAAGGCTGTGGTCTGGGGCAAGTCTGGGGTACAGCTGGAAGAAACAGCATGGGCAGCCAGGCACAGAAGAACCAGAAGTGGCCAGGCACACGCCTGTAATCCCAGCACTTGAGAGGCTGAGGCAGGAGGATCAGTGCGAATTTGAGACCAGCCTGGGCTACAAAAGTGAGCTCAGGGCCAGCCTGAACTGCATAGTGAGACCCTGTCTCAAATAGACAAAAAAAAAAAAAAAAACAGAAGTGGGCCGGGGAGATAGTTCAGTGGAATAAGAGCTTGCCTATCACTCAGACAGAAAATCCACCAGTGTGCACGCTGTGGTGGAAAGGAAGGCATTGAATGAATCACTCTTCCCCCCATGTCTCACGGTTCTCCTCCTCACTGTTCTCGTCAAAGGCAGGCATAGCCCGCTGGCTCCCAGGCCAGGAACCGTGCCTGTCAGAAAGAGGCTGCGCCCGTGTGAGGCTCACTCCAGGAGAGACCTGGGTGCTCAGGCTGCCTTCCTTCCTGGGAAGCCTTTGAAGCCAAGGCCCTACAGACTTGAGGCTGCAGGGGCCAATGTCAGTGGTTTGTGGGGTTTTTGTCGTTGTTTGTTTCAGCTTAGGTTTTTTTTTTTGTTTTTTTTTTTTTAATGTATTTGGTACTGGGTCTCACTACACAGTTCAGACTCATAGTGCTACTTCTGTCTCAGCCTCCTCAGCGCTGAGATTACAGGTGCGCACCACCATACCTGGAACCGGGGCTGGGCACTTGCCAGGTAGGCACTTAGACTGCAGAGCTATCTTCCCAGCCCCATTTCTGGATTTTCAGAACATTCTCAGTTTTGAGGTTTGCTTCCATCCCTGCCCAGGAGTATGCGACATGGTAGCTCCATGTGGAATGCAGCTTCCAAAGTGCAGGTTGTGCCAGGCATGGTGGCATATGCTTATCGCAAAACTTGGGAAGCTGAAGCAAGAGGACTGCTGCCAGCCTAGGCCATTACAGTGAGCTCAGGGCCATCGTGAACTACATAGTGAGACCCTGTCTCAAAAAAAAAAGCAGATTGCCAACTGTAGGTTTTATTCAGCGATCAGTGGTGTATGCTGCTATGCAGATTACAGAGTAACATCTGTAGATTTTTTAATGTATTTAGTACAGGGTACACAAGGCCTACAGGGTCTCACTACACAGACTGGACTCTTAGTAATTCTGTTCTCAGCTCCCAAGTGCTGGGATTACCGGAACGCACCACCATGCCCAGCTGTCTCAGTGCGCCCTGGGAGTGTGGCCAGCACGGCATGCTGGGTATCAAACCCCAGCCGCAGTGCTCTGCCTAAGCAGGTGCTTTCGTCCACTGATCTGGCCAGCCCACCCACCCCGCCTTTTTTTTTTCTTTTGCAGAACTGGGGAATGAGCTCAGGCCCTTGCACTTGGCAGGCAAGCATTTATTCTACTGAGCTATCGCCCCAGCTCCCCCCTTTTTTTGAGACAGGGTCTTGCCATATAACTCAGTTGGGCCTCAAATTCAGCGTGTAGCTCAGCTGGCCTCAAACTCACAGCAATCCTGCCTCAGCCTCCCAATTACAGGCCTGTGGCACCATACCCAGCATGTGGAAAGTTTTCTTCAGTGCACCCTTTATTATAAACAGTGGTATTATTTTTAATTATTTTGGTGGAGGAAGGTGGACAGCTTTTGCTAAGGTTTTTGAGTTAAAATGTCCTGTTCAAAACTACTGATTGTGAAATTCTGTTTTTTTCCCTATTCATATTTGAGAAAAGTAAAAACCAGCATACCTGTGCCAGTCCCCTGAATTATTTGGAAATTCTACTGGGAATTTGCAGAAGATTCAAACAGCTGGGGCCCACTGGCTTAGCTGGCTGAGGGGCAGCTCCCCACCACAGGCAGTGGGAAGTGAAACAGGGCCTCACCGCAACACCGCCAACCATGTCCTGTGACCTTCAGATGCCCTTTGGTGGTGCTCAGGCTCCCTGTCTCAGATGCAGGGAGACTTGCTGCTGCGGCCTGAGCTCTCCCCAGGAGTGTCAGAGGATCAAATGGCACGTGCTGCAGAGCGATGGGGGCGCAGCAGCTCCAGACATCTGTGTGTGCTGTGTTCCTGAAGACAGCTGGTGTGTTTTCAATGGGAAGGAGACCGAACGACCCCACAGAGACCTGGGATGATTTCCCTGCCCCGGCATCTGGGGCAACGACCGGCTGCACTGATGACCGTGCACACTGTTCTTTACGAGGCGAGCCAGGTGGCGGAGGCAATGGGCCTCCCGAGGCACTGTGCTGTCCCCCTCAGAGTGCACAGGTCCAGGTCACTAGAGCTTGAGACACGCCCAGGACAGCCTGCTGGTCACCAGCCCTCCCTCGGGTTTTTCCACCTCTAAAAAGTACAGATGTTGTTCAGTCCCCTTCATGAGGGTGTTACAGGGCAGGAAGAAAATACACCCTACTCCCAGGTACCTACTTATAAATTATCTAGTTAATGCTTAGTTCTTGCCACTTTGTCCTTTTTACAAGGATATTTATTTATTTACTTTTAAATAGCCGGCTCAGCCTACCCTGAGGGTGGGGCTGGCACAGCATGTGGTGCCAGGGATCGAACTGCGATCCCTGTGGTTACCTCAGCTTGCCTAAGCAGATGATTTAGACCACAGAGCCATCTCGCCGGCCCGCAAGGATATTTATTTACCACTGGGCACAATGGCGCACACTTGTGACGCCAGCACTTGGGAGGCTGAGGCAAGAGGATTGCTGTGGATTTGAGGCCCACCGGGGCTACACAGTGAGAGCCCATCTGGATAAACAAAAACAAATGCCAGTGATGTTCGTGTAACGTGTAATCCTGGGACAGCTGTCCCTGCGATTGTACCCCAGGTGACAGGTATGGGTCACTCTCCCTGCTGTAGGCTAAGAGGTGCACAGGAAATGGGAAGTCAAGTCCCCTCAAGGCTGAGCAGGAGCAGTGAAGGAGACAGACAGGACACGTTGACCAGTATAGATGCAAATACCACGTGCCCCACACTGCAAGCCTGGCCGGGGAGGTGTGCGCTCCGCCTCCCTTCCTTCTGTACATAGCTGAGAATTAACTGCAGAACAGAGCGCTTTGATCTCCAGGCACCCAGGGCGTCCGCTGCCAGGGTCGGTGATCCACAGCACTTGTGCCTGGACTTGCCCGGCATTTCACGTATCGGCCCTGTTAGCAGTTTTGAGTTGAATCCAGCCGCCTGCTGCTGCAGGTAACTGGAGCTGGCCTCTTGTGGACATGTTCTTGAGACTCAGTGAAACGACACCTAACTGGAGCGCCACCGTCTCTGTGTCCTCTCTGGAACTGACCAGAGGCCAGGGACAGAGTGAAGGAGAAAGCGAAGAGCAGGCAACTGCAAGCCCTTTCTACGTGACAGGGGGGCGAAGCGCCCACCCCCACCTTCACGTGGTGATGCTTTCCTTCTGGCCTCGCCTTGTCCGCACAAAACTGGGCCCCCCAGCCCTCCGCTCTGTGCCACGCTGAGCTCTTGAGTCCCTGCTCCCCGCCCAGCTTGCTCTTGGTGAGAATTATACATTTTGTTTACGTAGTTCAGGCTGGCCTGGAACTCACAGTGATCCTCTTGCCTCAGCCTCTGGAGTGCTGGGATTACTGGAGCACACCCCCACTCCTGGCTTAGAAGTAGGCAGTCTTGACACCAGCTGGGAACGGCAGGCTGTCAAGTTTGACAGCCAGGAAGATGTCAAGCAGCAGGCCCAGCCGAGTGTGGTGGAACACGCCTGCAACCCCATCACTTGGGAGGCTGAGGCAGCAGGATCGCTATGGTTGAGGCCAGCCTGGCTATGCGGTGAGTCCAAGGCTGTCCCAAACTGCAGAGACCCTGTCTCAAACAAAAAAACCAACCAAAGCGCAGGCCCAGGTGATGACCGCCGGTAGCCCCGGCCCTGCTAACGTGCGCCAGCCGCCTTAGCAAGCCAGAGGGCAGCAGCAACCACCGGCCCAGCAAGGAAGCAGCTCACCAATGAGAACACCCGTAAGGAAGGCAGGTCAGCCAGATGTGCTCAAAACTCACAAGGAAGAGTTCAGGGAAGGGGGCCTTTAGGGGCAGGGCTGCAGGGACACCGGGGAACCTGGGGACCTCGGCCAGCAAAGAAGGGCAGGGCTTGAAAGGCTGCTGGGGGGCGGCTCGGCAGCGCTCAGGAAGAAGCCGGGCTCCCATCTGGACAGCCAAGGGGCTGGGCCAGAGAACAGATGGAGGGAAAGTTGCAGCTGGTGGAAACGCACTTTCATGTGTAAAGTTTGGTCCTCGGAGGATTGCAGTTTCCAACTCGGAAGGCAGCAGGGGGCAGGCAGCTCTGCTCCACACTCCGCCTTCCCCCCATCACCACCCAGAAAACCCGACAGCAGCTCTGTGCCAGGCCCCAGCCACCATGCCTTCTGCCAGCATCCCTTTCAACAGGCAGGCACTGGCACAGGGACACGCTGGGACAGCCAGGATGGCGAGGACCACGATGCTTCAGTAGCTGAAGCGGGCGGGAAGGAGGAGGGATGGCTCCAGCCTCCCTGGAGGGGACCAGGTGGTCTGAGAACAGACGGCGGTGGTGGGAGGGATCAGAGAGTGAGCCCGCCGGCCTTCCAAAGCTGTTCCCCTTCACGCCCGGATCTCCAGGGGGGCTGTCAGCCAGTGGGGACAAGAGAAAACCTAGCAGACTGTGACACGCTGTGAGGCCTGTGAGGCGGCTCCTGGGGAAAACGCAGCTCCAGGGTCCGCCCACAGGGGGCTCGAAGGCGACTCCTGCACCCTCTGGCTCTGACAGCTGCACCTGTGGCACCTGTCTCGGTGCACGCCCCGCCTCTCCCCTGAACTGAGCCACTATTGCCGCTGCCACTCAAGGGCTCACAGTGCCTGGCCAGCACGTGCAGGCTCCTGGGGACTCACCCACCTGGCCCTGCTCGGCACGTAGGAGAGTGGTGGGTCAGAGCTCGGACTCAGCCTCCCCACTTCTGCACTGGACGGTGCTCAGTGCTTGGTGCTCTGAGAACAAAGACTGCCCATGCGTCTGGGTATAAGCCAAGCCATTTTTTTTTTTTCTTTTTTTATTTAGAATATGTGATTTCACTTCCTTTGATTTAAAAAAAAAGAAGACTGGAACCCAGTCCTGTATTACTACTGGGTCCATTTCCCCAGGAGCTGGCGCTTCCGGGGATGTTAACCCGAGCACTCTAGAGTGGAGGTAGATTTTCTCTTCTTAGTGAGTGGTCTTCTTCACTCCTTTCCCGAACTTGGCGTCAAGCCCGAGACCTACAGGAGGGGAAGATGGGCTTAGCTTTCCAGGAGGATGTGAAACTGACGCCAGAGTCCGCGTCAGTTCTTCAGAACTGGAGCTTTACAGTGCCTTTCTGTAATTATCTCAGAGCTGGGTGTGGTGGTGCACCTGTAATCCCCACACTTGGGCAGCTGAGGCAGGAGGATTGCCACAAGTTCAAGGCCAGCCTGGACTAGAGAGAAAGACCTGCCTCAAAAAACATTTTTTTTCCCCTTAGAGACAACAGAATGGCATCAGATGAAAAAAAAAAAAAAAAATCATCATGATACTGACTGCCATTTATAGATAAAATATATAGCTAAGACCAAAAGAAACTCAAGAAGTTAAAATGTGTGAACTGCCTGCTACAGTGGTACACATCTAGAACCCCAGCTACTTGGGAAGCTGAGGCAGGAGGAACCAAGTTCTAGGCCACCTTGGGCAACTTATCAAGATTTTGTCTCTAAACAAAAAATGAAAGGGGCTGGGGTAGAGCTCAGTGACAGAGCAGTACTGGGTTTGGCCCTCAGTACCACGCATGCAGAAAGCTCGCCTACGCTGCTTCTCTCTGCTCACCCAGAGCACCTCGAGAAAGAGCAAGTGCAGCAATTCTGCTCTGCTCTGGGTCGGGAAGAAGCCACTCGCTTGGACGGCACACAGGACGGTTTGGACTGGCCTCGAACTCCCCACGTGACCCAGACGGTCCTCCTGCCGCAGCCCAAGTGCTGGGTCACAGGCGTGGACCACCATGCCTAGCTGCTTCCTCTGTTCTTTTAAGTTTTCTCTATAGTAACTACATAAATATTATAGGTACCCAAACACATTTTAGGGAAAAAAATTATCAAGCTCTCATTGGTCCTCCAAGGGGCCTGAAGAGATCAGCTCCGGGCGCTACTTACCCAGGAACACAAGCACGGTGCCCACCCACTGCATGCGGCTGATGGGGTTGGCGAAGAGGATCACAGAAGCCAAAATGGTGAAGAACTTGCGAGTTGTGGTGATGATGGAGCAGGTCAGCGGACCAAAATACACAACTGTCATGAAGATGAAGCTCTGGAAGTGGGGCAGGCAGTCAGGCTGGCCCAAGGCCACGGCGCCAGACCTTCTGGCCGATCCTGCCACAGCAGGGAGGCCACGCTGCGCCCCCTCAAGAACTCACCTGGCCCAGGGCACTGGTCAGGCCAAAGAGCAGGATGTTGTAGATGACGGCTGGGTACCTTTCGGCGAAGCTCAGGAACTCCCAGAGTTCCCCAGTGAACACGATTCCTAAAAACAGTGCACCTTGTGCTGGGAGCCACAGGTGAGGCTCCTGCCCACGGCCCGCTATAGCACCGCAAAGGAGGCTGGGATGGAAGTGTGTGTGGGAGTGCGTGTTGTCCCCTTACGGACCTTTCCCAATACACACGTGTATTTGCAGGGGAGCACTGGGAGCTGAACCCAGTCTTCACACTGAGCCATGTCCCCAGACTTTTTAGCTTCTAAGCCAGGATCTCACTTAGTCTGGATTAGCCACAAATCCAGGCTGGGATAGAACTCGCAATCCTACTGGCTCAGCCTCAATTACAGACCTACACCCCCAGACCTGGCCCTGTATTTTTTTCTCATAAGAGAGACTAAAGACTTGATTTTGTAAGAAAGGCGTCAAAGTTCATGAGTTATTTCTACCAAAGATATCGAAAGCAGAGCCCCTTTGATGCTGCAGAGACAGCTCTGCACACATCTGACGGAGGAAGCTCCTGGCCTGGGACTCTCGGGGCACCAGCAGCACCCTCCCTTAATCCCAGTGTGCTACACACAAAAATTCCTACGTGTGCCCAGAGCTGAAAGTCAGGAGACACCGATTTCAGAGCCAATGCATTCACGCTTGAGCTGTGGTCAGCACACGCCTAGGTCTGTTTCCTTGAGCACGACAGCTCCTTCGTGTCCTGAGGGAAGCCTCGGATACACGCAGCTTCGACTAAAGATCCCCCAGACAGTGGGCACAGGTCCCTCCCTTTTGTGTGAGTGACAGACAGCAAGCAGACCCTGCACCGTGCAGGTCTGTCCAGGAAGGTTTCCCAGGCCTGGGGCAGAGGGCACGGAACCAAGTGAGAAGCCCCGGCAGCTGACACTGGGGCCAAATGCACGAGGGCAGTCTGCCCCCTGGTGCTCCGCAGAAGAACAGCACCGCTGCTGCCTACCAGCTCCCAGCAGCAACGTGGACCAAAGGTTGACGTTCAGCATCATGTGGTTGGAGCCCGTTTGGTAATGCGCCCGCATGTGGTCCTGGGAAACGCCAGTCAGTCCGTCCAGGGTCAGAGACAACAGCTGGGAGGGAAAGGGAGTGGTCTGCCATGAGGTGGCCGCCAGGGACCCTCCCTAAACCAGGACACAAGATTCACAGCCTCAGGCTCCTCAAAAAGCCACTGCCTGATGACAGAGCCCCCAAGAAGCTGTCGCCTGGTCCCAGATGGAGAGTGCGGTGACGCAATGCTCACTGTCCCTCCCCAGGCACCAGACTGACAGGCTCATTGCTCACTGGATGCCACTGTGACACCGTGAGGGTGGCAGAGCTGGAAGCTAAGCACTTCCTCACATACTGCTCTCAGGCGGGTGTCAGGGTCTAAAAGCGGCTGCGGTGAGCCAGCCATCCACGTCCCACTGCTGAAGCTGCCGGGGCGCCTGCTAGCTGGGAGGAAAGTGTCCAGGGCGCACACTAGCATCTGCAGGCAGACTGCCTGGACCGGAAGCCTGACTGTCTCACTTAAATAGGACACAGCGATGGCAAGGGACTGCACCTCTCTGGCCTCAGTTTCCCCATCTGTACAATGGAGATGATACTGCTGTGTTAAGAGACTGCTGTAAAAACTAACCAATTCACATGCAGAACAGCTGGAACAGCGCCTACTGTGCAAGACGGCTCAACTGCACTATCTTCACCAGCGGCTCCCGTGCCTCTAAAAGGTCACAGGGAGTGCCACTGTGCTCCTGCCTTGTCAGCTCTCAGTGATGTCACCGCAGGAACTGAACACTGAGCTCAGAGTGAGCCCTTCGTCAGAAGGAAAACTGAGTTGTAGCTAAGTATTTCCACCATGACCTTAGCAGAGACCAGAAACGGGACAAGGGGCACATGTAATGGCCTTCTGCCTGCCTAAGTGGGGCTGGCCTTTCTTACATTTGCCACAAAATGCTGTGTTCCCCAGCAGGATCGCATACCAGGAGCAACTCTCCGTAGCCGACCATGTGTTCTTCCATTCCAACTACTTTCTTAGGTTTGTACATGAAAAGGGCCACGCCCGCCACAATTAGCAGCACACACAGGTACTTGGCCAGGGGGTACTTCTTCCTCAGGAGGGTCACCCCAAGGAGCATGACTACAGAGGGCAGAGAAAAGTGTGGAATATTCAGGTAGGCACAGGCACCGATGACCCCAGTACCCTCCCCCCAGGAGCCCAGGAAAGCCTCTCGGAAAAGAAACCTGAGAAGGGCAGGCTACAGAGGGTGAGGAGGGCGCGGCAGGCTGGCGCCCAGGGAAGGACAGCAATGGGGCTCAGGGAAGTGGAGCGTGAGACAGGGAAAAGTAAACAAAGGTCAAAGGTCCAGGAAGGAACAAGGCAAGGGCGTGGAAGGAGGTGGAGAGAAAAGAACTGATGGCCAACATAGAACTTTGAGCAGGTGGCGACTGTGCAACACGCGGGGCAGCGACGGCGACTGCCCACGTGCAGCAGATTAAGTCTCTGGCTCCCGCTGAAAACTGTCACCCTGTGCACAAGCACAGGGAGTGGCGCAATGATGGATGATGGAATGGGCAGAGGGGAGGGTTAGAGCAAAGTTCCTGGAGAGAGCTATGATGGGCTGGTGAAACCCGGAGGGACAGAGAGTTCTAGCAAGGGACAGGTGAGGACAGAAGCCGGGATCAGCCTCCTCTGCTTACCTGGGATGGGCTTGCAGGATTTACCAAGGACCTGGAATGAGAGCCAGCAAATAATTTCTGAGCGTCTGTTATGATCCAGGAACTGTGCTAGGTGCCGCGTTAAGGCACTCGAGGCAGGGCTCACACCAGGGACCTCCGCCTCGGCCCCAGCCCCACCACTGCCCGTCCCGCCACAGAAGCCCAGCTTCCCACACGGCCTCTCCCGGCCTCTCCCGGCACTGGCACTGCTCCTTTTTATTTAGTTAAGTCACAGACTTGAGGGAAAACCCCTTGGCCCTTTGCAAGGTTTCAGAGCCATCCCTTGTCCCACCCTGAGGTTTCACCTGAGTCGGGTAGTTGACAAACTGGAGTGCTGAGTTGCTGGAGACCATGGCACCCAGATAGGAGACAGAACAGGCAGCATAGAGCCAGCTCCGAGTACGGTCCACCCTGGCAGTGTCAAAAAACTGGATCACTAGGAGAAGACAGAAAAACATACAAGAGAATCCTGGTGGGGCGAGGACAGACCGCTAAGCAAAAGCTGAAACAGCACGGGAGGAATCTGTCTGTCAGTTCGGACATGAGCTGTTTCTGTCTTCTTAGGCTGCGAAATCTTGGCAAATCATTCTCGTCTCTAATTCCAACTACGCCCACCACAAGATCACAGGCGGTGAGGTGGAGGTCTCGTTCAGGAACGAGAGATGACTGATCCCTGCGGCTCGTCTCCAGGGAACAAAGAAAGCTCAAAACATGTTTGAAGCTGATGCACAAAGTCAAAGAGACAAAGAGAAAAATGTTTTAAGTGTCCTCAATGGAAATGAGGCCCACAGAAGATCATTCTCGGCACGCTTCTGCCTTAAAAAGTTGGTCAAATTTAAGAAAATAACATTTTAACCTCACTTCAAAATCATTAGCTTTGTAAGTTCAATCAAAAAATGGGTGGAAAGAAGAAAGGGGTGGAGGTCGAGAAACTTAAGATCTCATTGATTGATTCAAGCTTGAATCAATGCCTAAAGCCTAGAATATTGGGGGGAGAGGAGGACACCTCGAGCAGATTGCTGTCTGGGTACTCACAGATCTTGGCAAACACTGCATTGACCACACACTGGATGAAGACCAGAGTTAAGGCAAAAGTGAACGTCTCCTGTTTGGCTCCCTCCCCATATTTTCCTCTTGTTCTAAAACGAAAGAAAGTAAGAAGAAAACAGTACACTTCACTGTCAACGAGTACCCCAAAGCTACTGAAAACTTTGGAATTATCTTGCCCTTCTGGGTGTACGAAGAATTGATGAGGATAACGGCGTTCATTTACAAAATGGGCTCTTTCCATTGGATCTAGGAACTGACGTCCTAGCCTAGTTTCAGTGTCTAGAGGAGTACATATCCATAAAGGATAGAGCTAGGGGAAACACGGAACGTTGGCCAAAGAAGCCCAGCAGGAGAAGGTATTTGAGCTCAGCAGAAAGCGCAAGGGTGAAAGACTGCGAGCATCTGGAGGTTTCAGAATGGAGCCGGCTCAGGTCACGAAAACCTGTTTGGAAGTCCCAGAATCTTGGAACCAACAATGGTAAAAACAGCTAAAGAAAGAAAAGCAACCAGGTCCCAAGACCACAGAGGGCAATCATGGGTTTAAAAACAAAATACGGGGAGGCTCAGCCCAGGGTGTAAATTAGGTAGAGGGATACTGGGAGAGTCCGAGACCCCGGCGGAAGGATTGGGGCCAGAGATGAGGGTCTGCAAAACGGCGCCTGGCAGTGGGGGCCGAACACGGTAACGACTGTGTTCCCACCCGGGAATCCACTCACATTTTTTCCTGCAGGATCCCATAGTAGAAATAACAGACAAAGACGCCCAGGAAACAGAGCGGCAAACGCAGCCGGTCGGGCACCAGGGATTTGCTAGCGGCCATGAGACGCCCAGAAGAGCCGACCGGAGACCCGCTCACAGCCTGCTGCGGGAGCGGCGGCGGCGGAGGAGGCAGCTCCAGGCGGACATCGCCGGCCGGCGGCAGGGGCCTCATAGGAGCTGCATGCGACCGCCCTTCGCTAGGGCCTAGCAGCCACCTCCAGAACTGCCAGCTAAGGCTTGCCAAGAGGAAACACTCCTCCAAACCCAGAAATCATATTCTAGGAAAAAGCCTGGCTGTGGCGCCTTGGCTGCATTCCTGGTGGCCCGAAGCGTCAGCTGTCTTGGGGTTGTGACCTCCCATTCAGGATTTTCCGATCAGGCAAGTCTGAGGACAACCATAACCCAGAGTTCGGTGGGGTGGCTTAGGCCATACCTGGGCGTGTAGTGATGATGTAGAAGGATGTGGACATCACTGATTGGCTGTGCTGTGCCAAGAGGAAACAGTGGGCAGGCAGGAGGAGGTGCAGCCTGCCAGGCAAATCAAGTTATCTGTACACTGGTCGGTTGTCAAGGCTTTTGCAGCAGTCCTTACAGCGAGATTCTTAATGGTGCCCTGGCGCCCTCTAGCGGCTTCTAAGCGTCATAACGCCTCCCCGTCACATCACCCAAAAGGGGTGTATTAGCTTCTGCTAGGTCAGGACCCTTGTCACTTAGACATTGCAGACCTACAGCCGTCGCCTAAAGTCTGAGCCCTAGTTTTCCCAATTGGTAGGCTAAGGGTTAATAGCAACAGTAGTTACTCCCCGCGCCCATCCGTCGCCCCCTTTACTGGTTTCATTAAATGAGCTGAGATTTGTGAGTGTTTTATGAACTGTAAAAGGTGCTGGGCAGGCTTAAGGTATTACTAGCTATTACTCTTCTCAATTCTGATTTTATTTCCTCACCTTCTGGAGGGGGAAATGCAAGTTTATTTAAATGAATTTCTTGTAAGGACTTCCAGTTCACCGACCACGAAGCATACCCCTTGAGTGCACGCTGTAACACTCAGGGACTTCTCTATTTTTGAGCGCTTCCTGTTGGTCCAAGTGTTGGGTGTCCACCTGGGGGACGAACTGCCAGGGCAAGACGGATACCAGGTCTTTTCACTACCATGAAAAACTCAAACCTCTAGTTTCTCCCCACTTTAATCATGGGCCCGTTCTGCGGCGCCCATGTTGGACTCGCGGCCGTTCCTCCAGCATCCTGCTCCTCTGGCACAGCCTCAGGCAAAGGAAGGAAACACCGGGCAGCACCACACCCTCGGCGTGGAGCCTGACTCACTAGGGCTCTGGGGGCAAGCCAGATATCATGCAGGGGGAGAGGAAGGGGAAGAGAAGACAGGGTCTGTCCCCAGCTCTGCTCCCTTTCTGAAGTGGGGGGATGCCCCACACGGTTGGCACCTTCAGGAAACCCAACAGTGGCTGGTGAGAGACCTGGAGTCCAGTCCCAGGTCTGCCTCTTTACATCAAATAGTTCTCATTCCCTGTGAATCATGTTCCCTCCTGTGAAATTAACAGGAATAGGACAGGCAGGAAAGGGCGACGAAGTATTGGTGATGGATTCAAATGATGGCTGCCAATCCTCCTAGCTCCTCCACTTTGCATCTGTCTTTTGGAGAAAGTTATTCAATCTTTTTCACCTTTCCTTATTACACAGCGAGATTTACCACATTCTTCTCGTTAAATGGCTGTCATATTTTAATGTCATTTTATGCAAAGCACCTAAAGTGACATCTAGTGCTTTAGCAAGCCAATGGATGATAGTTGGGGCATCCCGGCCAAAGGATCTGTCCCGAGGTCTTGAGAGACAAATACATCTGTGCTTGTTATGGCTGCCCTTGAGACAGTCAGGTTTCTCCTTATACAGTGACGATAATCTTTTGTGAGAATGTTTTGTAAACCCCAAAGCACTGCAGAATGTGGGGGTGAGCTGGGTGTGCTGGAGCACCCCTGTAATTCCAGCACTCAGAAGGCCGAGGCAGGAGGATCCTTGCAAATTTGAGTCCAGTCTAACCTGCATAATGACACCCTGTCTCAAGACAAAAAAATAAATAAATAAATAAATAAATAAATAAAAAAGAGTGGGGTGGCCATCCCATTTTCCCCAAAAGCCCAACAGCTTTTACTGGACTGAGAGGCTGCAAAAGGACGCATACTGGGACTAGATATTGTTGTGGGTACTCACTGGGGTTAGAATATCCACAAGGATCCAAACCTCCCCTAAAACTGCCAAAAGAATCCAGATGGATGTCACTCCCTGGTCATATCTCTTTGGTCAACGCAAGAAGCTCGAAGAGAGCAAGGTCTCTCCCTGTGATCACCCTCGCTTCCTCTCTCGAGGGGGCTTTATCAGATTCACGGAACAATGGGGACTTCAATGGCTCCCCCAAGACACAGCACACTTCCCCATCTGGGCAGACCTTTCCTGGGTGTGTTTATGGGCTGTGTGAACGTGTCCGTCCCTCCAGCTTCCAGACCCCTCCCTTGAAGGCAGGCACGAGTGACCCATGTCCCACCGTTTCTGTCTACCCTGCTCCTCCCACCTTGGGTACTTAACAGAGCCTCAAGCTGCTGGGAATATTTATTTATTTATTTATTTATTTATTTATTTATTTATTTATTTGGTCTGTGAACACCAAGATCTGCAAAGAACAAAAACAACCTCTAAACACAAGATAAGAAAACTCAAACATTAACATTCTTCAATATTCTGTAAGCTCTGCAGTACGGAAAATATACAAACTTCAAACAGCTGCAAAAATAGTGTCTTTGGGAGAAAATAGAGTTTCTACATCAATACAAGAAAAATAGGCATTTTTCGAATCCAACCCAGCCCTCGGGCGGGTGGAGGGTGCGCAGCCACCTCTCGCCACCCCAGGAGAAGGGCCAGCGCCTCCTCTCCCCGCCACCCACCTGGGGTCAGGCTGCTGCTTAAGACAATCTTTAGTCAGGGTGAACGTGAGATGAAAATGCCACTTGGGAAAATGCTTGGTTGCCCCCTTTGTAGAGCGGCTGAGTGGGTCAAGTGTCCTGGCCGCCTAGGGCCACTTTGGTCAGCTCCTCCAAAGAGGGAGGCGTGGGGGTGGGGTCTCTGGCTTCTGGTCTGCTCTTCTGTTGTCTCTGGAGGTGGAGAGGGAAGGAAATCTATCACCAGCTTCCTCCATGACAATGACAAGAGCTGGGATAGGGGACAGGGGACACAAGGTCTTCTGGCGGAGTGTCCATGAATGAAGGGAAGTGGTGGGGACACAGGTGTGAGCTGAGCCACCGGCTGCAAGTGAAGAAGGCAGGTCC
>PVKN010011580.1:5889-21612 GCA_004027915.1 Capromys pilorides | reverse complement strand
GTTAGGAGAAGTGCCTAATTAGAAGACCAGAGTGATAGGTATTCCAAGCATTGTTTTAGTACCACATATTGCCATCCTCAGTGTATCTGTTTAATTTACAGGCATCAGTACATAGTCAGTCAAGGTGCAAATTCTACCAATTACCTACTAGCTTCAAAAATCTGTTGGAGAGTTTTAGGACCATTGACTTAACCATCTTTTGGATATAAATGCATGATTTTGCCACTACGATGTTTCCTAACTTTTCTCCTAGCTCTCTCTTCATTGTTAGATCCTTAAATTCTCACTTTCCATTTAACTATACTATACCTTTTCATTTTTATTTCTTCTTTTGAGTTCTTATATTAGGGAAACCATATGATATTTATACCTGTAGGTCTGGTTTATTTCACTTATGAGTATATGTTCAAGATACATCTACTTATAGATGAAGGCTTCAAGTTTATCATTCTTTATAGCTGAGTAATACTCCATTGTATAAAAACACAACATCTTTTTCATCCATTCTTCAGGCGATGTGAATTTTGATTGTTTCCAAGACTTGGCAGTCATAAATTGTACTGCTATAACCATAGGTGCACCATATGATTATGATATGATGTTTTCAGTTCTTCTGGGAAAATTTCCAGTAAGGGGATAGTTGGATTGAATGGGATGTCCAGTTCTAGATTTTTTTAAAAGGAATCTCCACACTGATTTCCATAATGGTTTCACCAGTCTAATTCCCACCAACAATGGAGAATGGTTCCTTTTACCCCACAGCCTCTCCAACATTTGTTGTTGATTTCTTTATGATAGCCATTCTTTCTGGAGTGAGATGGTATTTCATTGTTGTTTTAATTTACATTTCACATATGGCTAGTGATGTGGAGCATTTTTTCATGTATTTATTAGCTTCTAGTATTTCTTCCTCTGAGAAGTGTGTGTTCATCTCAGATGTCCATTTCTGCATTGAGTCTTTGCAGTTTGGGACCCTAATGTTTTTTAGTTCTCTATAACTTCTAGATAGAAGACTTTTGTTGGAGTACTTGTTAGCTAGTGGTTTTGCTAGTTTTTAACAGAATTTTAGAAACTTCTGACCTATAACCATTCTGTCTAATGGTTCACTCTAAGGTCCACTTTCAGACCTTGAAGATAACACAACAGCTAGTGATTGCAAAGGAAACATCTTTTAAAAATAACAAGGAAGCAAGAAATAGCAATACAATGTTGCAAGATGATACAGAGAAAAACAGATGATGCAAAGGCTCATAGTTGTCAATGAAAAATCAGGAAACAACCCAAATGACATGAAAAGGCTATTTGCAAAAGTAATGGAAGAAAATTTCTCAAGCATGGGAAATGAATCTGAAATAAAGTAAATGAGGCATATAGAATTTCAATTAGTCATAACCAAAATAATCTACACTCAAATATGTAATAATCAAGATCTCAGAAATCCAACACAAAAACAGACTATTAAAACCTCTTATAGAACAAACAGATCACTTATAAAGGAAAGCCCATTAGAGTCATGGCAGACTACTCAACACAAACCCCAAGCCAAGAACAGCTTAAAGTGAAGAACTTCAAGTTCTGAATGAAAACAACTTTTAACCCAGATTGATATCTCCTTACAACTTATTCAAAATTAATAGAGAAATAAGATCCTTCCATGACAAAGAAAAATTGAAGAAATTCATGACCCTCAAGCCAACCACACAAAGACTACTGAAAGATATTCCTGAAAGAGATAAAAGTGAGCACAATTCCAAAAGTGACAAACAAAGCAATCACCAAACACAGAAGCAATTAAACAGAAGGAAAATCAGGGAATTAACAGCAGGAAAATAACATGACAAAGATAAGCCAATACATATCAGTTATAAGCATGAATATATATTGCCTCAATTCAGCAATCAAAAGAAACAGACTGGCAGGGTGGATCAAGAAACAAAATTGAACAATATGCTATATACAAGAATCACATTTAACTCAAAAGAAAACTCATAGACTAATAGTCAAAGGATGGAAAGCAATATTCCATGCGACAAAAAAAAATTACTCCATGTGACAGGGACTCAGAAAAAAGCATGGGTAGCTATTCTGCTTGCAGAGAATATAAACTTAAAGCCAAGAATGATCAAAAGAGATATAGAAGGTAACTACATAGTTTGTAGGTCAAAACTGCAAGAGTAAGAGATAACAATAACAAATATATATGTAACAAATATGGGAGCATCCAACTATATAAGACAGATATTAATAGATATAAAAATCAAATAAACAATGAACAATTGTAATGGGGGAATTTTAACATTGCATTGTCACAAAGGGATTGAACAACTAGGCAAATTTGGCAAAACAATAACAGAACTGAACCAAACTTGTGAACAAATGGACTAAGCAGATCTTTACAGAGTATTCTACCCAACATCAAAGTACACATTCTTCTCAGCTTCACATGAATTTCTCTAAAATAGACCATATACTAGTTCATAAAACATGAACTTGTTAATGGATGGAAAGAACCAATATTATAAAAGTGGCCATATTGTTGTACAGACTTAATGGAAGTCACAAACCTATTGTACAGACTTAATGGAACCCTGATCAAAACAATGCTAGCATATCTTGCAGATCTAGAGAAAAACTCTAAAATTCATTCAGAACCATCAGAGGCCTTGAATAGCAAAGACAATCCTGGGCAACCAAAGTAAGGCAGAAGCCATCATAATCCCTGACTTGAAATTATACTATGAAGCTAGAGTTATAAACTCAACATGCACTGCCAAAAAAGATAGAACTGAGGACCAGTGGAACAGATTAGAAGATGCAGAAACAACTACAAACACACTCAGACACTTTATCTTTGATGAAAAGACCAAAATTGTTTACTGGAAGAAAGATATCATCTTTAATAAATGGTGCTGAAAAAATCGGCTCTCCACATGTTGAAATTAGACCCAGGTCTATCATCATGCACTGAATTAAAGTCAACATGAATGAAACATCTTAATATTAAAACAGAAACACTAAATCTACTGGAAGAGAAAATAGCTAGAAATCTTGAAGACATAGAGATAGGTAGAGAGTTCTTGAGCAAAAACCAAACTGCATGGGAAATATTTCAAAGAGTCAACAACTGGGAAGTCATCTTAATAAAATGTTTTGCCACATCAAAAGAAATCACAACTGAGTGAAAACAAAATTTACAAATTGGAAAAAAAAATGGTTAACTGTCCCTCAGACAAAGGGACAGTTATATCTAGAATGTATAAAGTATCAAAAAAATCAGGCCCCAAAATTGAAAGACCCTAGTCAAAAATGGGCATCTGAGATGAATATACAGTTCTCAGATGAAATACAAATGGCAAATAAATATATTAAAAAATGTTCAGCCTCATTGGAGATTCAAGAAATGCAAATTAAAACAACACTGAGATTCCATCTCACCCCAGAAAAAAATGCCTATCATTAAGAAATAATCCAATAAGAAAGGCTGAAGGGGCTGTGGGGAAAAAAGGAACCCTTCTCCTCTGTTGAAGGGAGTATAGGCTGGTATAGCCACCATGGAAATCAGTGTGGAGAGTCCTAAAAAAACTTGGGTTAGAAGGCCTATTTGATCCAGCTATTGCTCTTCTGGATATTTTCGCAGAAGAAAATTAAAAACATCATATCACAGCAATATATCTGTGTATCCATGTTATAGCAGCACAATTTGTAATAACTAAATGTTGGAGATAACTGAAATGCCTATCAATCAAGGAATAGGTAAAATAGATGTGGTTTTTAATGCAACAGAGTATTTATTATTTAGTTAAAAATGAAAATAAACTCGAGGCCTTTATAGGTAAATGGAGGCAATTAGTGATCATAACTCTGATCTCTATAAACTAGAAGTTTCAAATACTGCACCCACATTCCCCTCAAGGGATTCCTGAGAATGCAGAGTTCTTGCCCTCCTAGGTCACTGGGTTCTGGGGACGCTGTGAGCCACACCTGCATCACTCTTTTTCTTAGGCTGTTAAGTTAGCAAGAATAGTTAATGTACTTTCTATATCCTTGCTTTCTAGAGTATAGGTGATGTGCTAAACATTGGGAAGCTTGCAGAGAGAAGAATGTGCAAGTATTCTGTTGGCTTCATCATTCATTCATTTGACAGGTCTTTCATAACCTCTGGGTTTTCTAGGTTGGCATTACTTTGGAATGCATTGCCCTGCAGCCAAGACGCCCTTCCCCATCTGTCTACAGGGATGGCATTTTGCCCCAGGATACCCGTATCTTCTTTGTTTCCTCTCTATTTTGAGTGTGGCAAAATTGGGAGCCTCGAAATTTTTTTTCATATATATATATTCTTAGCAATGCATTTAAAATAAGTGTCTTTGTATTTTGCTCAACAGTGTTGAAGGACTTTTCAAAATATTTAGTTACCATATTCTCCACAGTAGAGGTTTTCCCTAGAAATTCAAAGCATGTAGAATAAACAAGTGTGATTTTATCTCATTTCTTTCAGCTCTAGCTCCTGCTCTACACAGAAAACTTTCTTTGCAAAGAATAAACGAGTTACTGCCACCAGTTCACCTGTCATATTAGAAAACACCTGGAATTCGGTTAGATTTTTCTGCTCCACTTTCAGTAACCCTCTTTTCTCCCCATCTACCTGGCCCTGCCATTCCCTATAAAGAGACATGGCAGTAACAGAATGTCAGAGATCTGCTTGTGGTTCCGGCAGCTTATCTGTGGACTTGGTCTTATCAATGAATTTGGTAGAGAGGTTCCTAATAGAACCTGAACTAGCACACCCTTGCTATAATTTGTGATACAATTAGGGTGCCCTTGAGCTAAAAGGATGTGAAGATATAGAAAGATCTGCAACAGTTCTGGTTTATCTGTGGTTTTACTTTCCAAAGTGGCAGCTGCATACTGTCAACCAAGGAGTGAAAACATTAGGAAATGGAAAATTCCAAGAACACATAACCTCTAACTTATTTTTACCACCTTAATGTATCACATATGTATATTTTTACAGTAAATTACCTTTATTGCAGGATATTGTTATAATTATCCCACTTTGTTATTAGTTATTATTGTTCATCCTTTCTGATGCCTAAGTTATAAATTAAAATTTATTGCTGTTATGTTTAGGATAAACACTGTACACATGGGACTTGTACTAGCTGCATGATCGGGCATCCACTGGAGGTGATGTGCTACACCCCCTGCAGAGAAGGGGGCCATGGCTCTGATGGTGAGACTGGTAATGACCATAAGTACAGGTGCTGACCATCAGCCAGGCATTGTCTGATCCGGTCTATATTTTTAACAGCCCCAGGTGGAAGGAGTCATTCTTAGCTCCTTTCACATTGTTTAT
The DNA here is from genome assembly GCA_004027915.1 of Capromys pilorides. Lineage (NCBI taxonomy): Eukaryota > Metazoa > Chordata > Mammalia > Rodentia > Capromyidae > Capromys > Capromys pilorides. Next base: position 16,259 of record PVKN010011580.1, on the reverse strand, counting down.
AGGACTCATCCAAGGTTATTCAGCAGTGAGGGGAGGGCTCAGGTCTCAAGTTCATGCTCTGAGTCTCCAGGTTGCATCTTACTACTTCTTACTGCATCACCAAAGGCGGCCAGCTGCGCTAGGGCACATTCGTCTCTTCAGATGTGTGGAAGGAGAGAGGTTTTACTTCAGTTTTGTACTAGACATAGACACTTAATTACATCTAGAATTTTTTGTACATTTGCCTAGTGGATTAATAGATGGTGAGAATATGGACAGATTATGTCTTTTTTTGTGTCTGGGACAAAAAATTGGGGAACATACCAGGTGTGGGTTTAACTAAATTCAACTAAGCCAAATGCCAGTTGGCATCCTTTCTGTCATTGACTTCCAATTGGTGTCTGTCTGTCAGTAGATGAGAAAAAACAAAAATGTCCATACTTTCATAGTTATGCGCAATTGCAATGTTCAACAAGCACCTTTGTTCCTACAAGCATTCTCTGTGTGTGAGCTGTGTTGTAGAGATCTAGGCCAACGGTATGGAAGGGCAAACAGGCCGATGAAGGGTCACTGGGAGGTGCAGGTTTAAAATCTGATAGAGGGTACAGATAAAGAGGCAGAAATTTAAATCCAGGTGGGGAAAATAAAGCAGAAGTTTTCTTTGTCTCTTCTATCCACAGACATAAAGTTTGGATGTTTTGCAATTCAGTTAAGTCAAACTATTAAACCACATTCTTCCTTAATATAGATATAAGAAGAATTTAAATTATATCTGTTGATCTGTTAAATTCTATAATGATGATTCCTTGGCATAAAGAAATTTTACATAATAAAGAACCACTACAGGGGAAGAAGCTGTAGTTTTAACATCCCAAGTATGTAAGTTAAAAATTTGGCAATGCAAAAAAAAAAAAAAAGTTGGCAATATTTTGGAACCACACCATGTGAGACTTGGGAAAAAATGTTGGATTGGTAAAGACAGGAAGCAAAACTGATCAGCAATCTCTTGCTCTTGTCCCTTGGCCTCTTCAGTCCAGACTCTTTCTTACTTTCATTCTTTGTGTTAGTGATTGCCTCACTAGAACTCACATTTGGAAGGCAGAGGTGGGGGCTTATTTTTGCTTGCAAAGAATTCTGTAATTCCCTTCTTTGTTCTGCTTAAGAACATCTGTTACAAATCTAGTGCTGAGTTTATTTGAAACTAACAGCTGCCCAAAAGCACATTGAGAGAAAGAGCCTAGGTAAAATTATTCTGTAGCTTCCCTTCTAAAAGGACTAATTTCTAAATCTTTACTTTTAATTACAGTTAAATTATGTGATATGGGAGCTAGTGGAATGGCAGTAATCCTCCCTCTTTAGCATGACCGATCTGTGTTTTGTGTTTATGATAATCCTGGTGTATTTAATCTAAATATTTAGGTATTTAATGATTACATAAGACAGGAAGAAAAGGGTACAATTTGAACTTGAAGCCAGCTGGCTTCTGTGGATCTTGGCTAATGCTCTCAGAACCAAGTGCCACTGCACAGGCTAAGTTTCTTTGACAAATTCCCAGCGGATGTCTCCCTGTGAATGCATTAGAATAACTTTGAATAGTACTACAGTCAGAGTCTTGAGTAGAGTTACTTTTCAGAACTCAGCAAACAACAAACTACTACTAAAACAACCGTTGAAAAGAAAACTACAAAACTATTACAAGACTAGATGCTACAAATCTTAGAGGTTCTCATGTCTGGCTTGGGAGTTTTAGATAATTCAATGGGGGGTAGTTACGAAATGTTAGTAAAGACTTTACTAACTGCATAAACTATGATACCAATTGCGCCCTCTTTTAATCTTAAATTTGTAGAGTTGTTCAACACCCACTCATGACTTATGTTCCTGTGGCTAAACTTTTATATAACGTTTACTTGGAACATAGCATTGTTTTAAGTCTCTCTGTGCACCACCCCTTCATCCAGACAACACTCACGAGGGGTGAAGTCTGTGGCTAACTGCAAGTTGTAAGTGAGGAACTGAAGGTGAATAACTCATTTAAAGTTTTGCAGCAAGCAGATGGGTGAAGTCTCAGGTCACTGAGCCAGCAAATGCCAGCACTGGATCCAAGACCCAGAGTTTTCTAACTCAAAATTCCATCTGGCCTGCTACATGTGAAGGTTCATCTTTTGATATTTGTCTCGGGAGAATGGAAAAGTAATAAAGAAGATATTAAGGGTGAAGATGAACACGCAGACACTGACTAATTCTTTGCTAGTATTCTGCTTGCTTCTGTTTAATTCCTCTTCTAAAATAGATTTCTTTTCGGGTTTCCCTTTCTCTTTTTCTTCCTCTTGCTTCCATCCTGATTTTCTTTGTCTTTAGTATTGCTTATTTCTACTTTGTACTACCATGGGCAACTCTTTCTAAATGTTCATGAGGATCTGCAAAACTGTCTACGTATCTCAAGCTGAAGGTGGACTCAAAAACTAGGTAGAAAGGAGAGTGGAAAGGGCCTTCAAGGCCAGGCTGTGTTTTGTGCACTCGCTGGCCATAAAGAATCATTTGTGAATTAATGTCATTTTAAAGTTGGAACAAATCATAGACATGGCGAAGTCAGCCCATTTACTGTACGAGACCGAAAGAACATGAGCCAAAGTGCTGAAAGGACTTGTGGAGGCAGCAGAGCCAGCAGCTGGTAGGTCCAGGACTGTGCCACAGGGGCTCCCACGTGGGGTGTGATATGCAGCCACACCCACCTTACACATGTCTCTTTCTTGACACACTGAGTGACTGCTTAGCTCTTTGTCACCAGGATTCCGTGCTGTGCTGGGTAAGGCAGAGCACCTGGCTTCATCTGCCTGTCACTAACCGCAAGGTTTAAGGCATATTCCTGCCCTTCTTTAGTGCAATGAAGGCCTTGACACTAAAAGCTTTCATTCTAAAGAAGGGTAGAACATGCCTTCTGTGGTCATTATGAAGAGAAGAAAGTAGTGGCTACAGCTCATAGTGTGCCTATTTTGTGTCATATTCTGTGCTACATTCTTATATTGATTTTGCCCCTCAAAAAATTTTTTTTAGAGGATGAGAGGTTTATTTTGACTCACAGTTTGTAGAGGGCTCAGCCACAGTCTGCTGACTCCCAGCAGGGTGGAGTGGCAGTGGGAATCGGAGCTCAAGTCATGCCTACAACCTATGGATACCATGTAACAACGAATACGAGTACACAGATACACACATGCAAACACACAATGGATACCATGTAACAACGAATACGAGTACACAGATACACACATGCAAACACACTGGTTAAGAAGGCCTTGCACACACGTATCAGTTGGCATTTCATTTAAGGCCTGACTATATTGATCTAAATAGCTAACAGTAATCCTGTAGTGAACACTTGTCCGAACCCCTCATGCTTGTCTCTTGATGTTATCAAAGCTCATACTCCGTCTGTCCTGCCAAAATCTTCCTAGGAGATTTACACTTGCAAGGTCACTGGATGGGTGCTCACCCACACCACCTGTTCCTGAGGTGGGCCACCAGCAGGACAGGCCACAGGCAGGAGCTGGAGGACAGAGCGTCCTCTCTTGGAAGCTGCCCCGGGATAGGCAAGCATTCCTGTCTCTGTTGCGTTCTCGCCTCTGTTTACAGGGAAAGCAGTTGAAGGCTGTTCTCATTTAGCATGTTTACCCCCAAAATATATAATTGGCAGTTTCTGCTGTAGATTATGATGATAAGGTATAGAAGTATAATGTGCTGAGGAGGTTAAAAAATACACACACACACACACACAGACACACACACACACACACACCTGCATTTTTGTTGTAGAAGAGTTGCTACTTATCACACATAGAGGTAGAGTGAGTGAATGTATAGGTCAGGAATATTAATGTGCTTTCTACATAGTCATCTAGCCAAGTGGCTGCTGGGGTTTGGAGCAGCAACTCAGCAAAAGAAAATTACCAAATAAACAAAATGAATTGTGTGTGTTGAACTTCTGCAAACAGGATTCATAAATGAGCAGAACCGTGGAGCAGGGGCAGACCAATGGGAAATGCGATCCAAGAGAGATATGGACAGAAAGGTTCTTAGGTAGAGAGAAACCATCTATGTCTGCAAGTTGGCGCGCCAAAGATTCTGGAGGGGATGCTAGCTCACGACACCAGGGAGACCTTCAAGTGGCAGTACAAACTAAGCTTGAGGTCAACAGATGGGGAATCCAGAAACCATGGGGAGGCCCGGCCATCTCACTGACAGGATGGAGGATAGAAGGAACCAGCTCCAGTTCACTTTTGGTACATATGGGAAGCTGAGCTCAGAGGGAAGATAGAGTATTTTATGATGTATTCCTTTGAGAGTCCTTGAGTTAATGGGTTAAAAATCTGTGCTCCCGTTTCACGACACAGAGTAAAATAAATTTGATACTCTTGCTATTTTGTGGGGCTTACACTTTTTAACATAACTTATTGAGCAGGGACATTGGGAAAGACAAAGTTTGAGGTCTTAGAAGAGAATCTCATGGGGAAGAAAATGAATAGGACTTCATGGGAGACTGACTGAGAACCAGAAAAAGTTACTATGACGGAGCCTTGGTGGTCTTCTCCTGTCCTAGGCTGATCTGTGCTCACTTTCCCATGGCCATGAAGACTTGGCAAGGGAAGCTATTCCTACAGCTTAATACAATCGTGCTCTCAGGAGGAGAGTGTCACCTTTAGGGGCTATATCAACTCCTGGTTAGCTGTGATTGTCACTGAGTGCCTGGCACCTAGGAAGCACTTAGTAAAAATTTAATCGAATTTATTAACTAAATAAATGAATTAATAACCTCTTAAGAGTGGTTAATATGGCTTTTGTTACCTACAATGTCTCTGTGATATTTATCCTTATTAGTTTTTTATTGTGTTGGTGTTAATGTTTGTGTCTATTTGCTCTCCCAAAGCCTCATGCGGTCAAGGGCTGGACTCCTAGACTGTGATCAATTCATGATCCAGTGCTAGGATTCTCACACTAGGTGTGAGTCTTGCTGGTATTATGGATGCGGGTGCTACCACCAGCCTGGGCAGATAGCTGGACTGCAGCTTAAGTAAGGGAGACAGGCTTGCTCTCTGCTGCCACTGCTCCTGCTGCTTTGCTCTTGCTGTCTTGCTCTTTGCCACCACCATGAACTGCAGCTCTGTGTCCTGTGGCCCCCTGCCTTGGAGCCAGCTGAGTATGGACTGAAGCCCCCATTGACTGCGAGCTCAATAAGCCTTTCCTTCCTTTATTTTGGGTGTCGGGTATTTTGTCCCAGCAATGAGAGAGGAGTAACTGAGGTAGTTGGCAAAAACTAGCTTGCATGAAATAAACTTGAGCTTCTTTTGCAGCACTTGACCAAACCCACCATGAATAGTTGACTTTTATGAGGTCAGAAAGAATCTTGGAGGAATGGCAGTAGCAATAATTTTAGAGCCTGTTGATTTCTTGATAAAATGCCCCCAATCATCACTTTTCTCAAACTTCTCATTTTAACAATCCTTCAAAAGCAAAGAACAGGTTCAGTTATGTCTGGTATTGTATTGGTATTCATAACAGAATGAGAAAAATGCTTTCTTTACTTATAACATACTTTTGTTCCCCTAAACATTGTTTAAAGGACAGAGAAACATGAGTTTGGCTAGCTCCAAGCCTTTCTAACTTTCTGTATTTGAGTAGCTGCTCACTCAGGTGCTTAGCAACAGGATGTCAGTGATTTGCACAGCTTCCCTGGTAATAGCCAGTCTAGTGGTATTTTTAAATGAGATTAAACCTGGCATTTTGAAGTCTACTTTCTAATATTCTCTGGACCCTGTAGCAGCAATGTGGCATTGGGCAAATCATTTTGTCTTTCAGAGACTCTCTGTTTGCTTATCTGTGACACAAAGGTACAGTAGCATTCATCTCCAGAAGAGGCTGGAGGAGTGAGTGAGAGCTGCTTATTATGAAGTCATTTAGGAAACAAGGCACTGCTCCTTCCCGCTTCCAGGCTCTGACCCCTGCCTCGCGCTCGCCTGTTGTTTTCTCTCTTACCTGCCGCACACCTCCCCAGGCGCGTTTCCTGAAGGTCCTGCAGTACACTATGCCCGCCCTACTTCAGGGCCTTAGTGCATGCTGGTCCTCACCTGAAAGGCTCTTGTGCTCTGGTTCACCCCATGGGTGCTGCCTCTTTTCCAAAGTCTCAGAGTGCTCAGTCCCAGCTCAGTATTTCCCCTTGTCTCAAAGTGGCTGTATTCTTTCTTAGCTACCTATTTTTTTTTGTTTTCATTTGATGTATTTGGTACAGGGTCTCACTATGCAGCTTGGACTTGCAGTGATCCTCCTGTTTTCAGCCTCCCCAACACTGGGATTATAGGCGTGCACCACCATGCCTGGCCTGGGAGGCCTGCTCAGTGAGTCATGGGGTGGGGCCAGTGGTCAACCCCCATCCCTGCACTTGCCTAAGCAGATGTTTGGTCTGCTGAGTTATCTCATTAGCCCTGACTATAGTTTTCTTACAAGGTAATTTTATATCCTGCCATGTTTATAGAATATACACCTTCTTCACTAGACTATAGTTCAAACTGGGTGTGTCCTTTTAGTTCGTTGGTAGAAGCTCCTCCTGCACACTGCTCAGCATAGGAGATGTACTTTAAGTGTTTAAACCTATTCCTTTTCTTTCACTGGTGAGACAAAATACCCAACATCTGAAATTAAGCAAGGACAGATGCAGTGGCTGATGGATTGTGTCAACTTGAGAAGTTTAGAAACTTAATTAACTAAATTGGTTCAGCAATTCCGTACACTATGATGTTTGATAAGGCGGGACTCAAAGTTTCCCAGGTAGATCACTTCCCTCTGACCTAAGCAAAATTTAGCCACAAGGAAGACAAATGATGTCCACCCGCGACCTGGCTGTTCCAGCCTGCGATCAACCCCCCAAAAAGATCCTATAAAGTCTCCTGCCCCCTCTTTGTTCGGTGCTGTTTTGCTCTGTGAGCCCTCCGTGTGAGCTTCTACCTCGGCGTGAGCTTCCAATAAAACTGCTTTACTCGTGTAGTGTGTCTGGTCCAGTTCAGTGTGGGTTTGGCTGCCTTGGTTTGACCTTCCATCTGGTGCTGAAACCCGGGAGAGGTGCCTAGCTCCGAGACCCAGGCTGGTCCCTCTTTACTGGGGATCGCTCTTCCCGCCGTTTGCGTCCGACTGACCTCTGCATAGATCGTGAACTTCAGACTTTGCCCACTGCTGATGCCCACATCCAGACACCTCACTCAAATCCCACTCTCCCTTCATATCTCTCTCTCCTCTGTCCCCTCTCCTGGAGCCCGTCTTTTGTCTCCTCACCAATTTCTCCCAAAGTCTCATTCTGACCGCTGCCTTCTCATCATCTCCGGCAAGGACCAGTAGGCCTGCAAGCGCTGCTTGTCCGGGACATGCCCTCTGCATGCTTCCTCGTCCAACTCTGGTTGGCCGTCCTAAACCAGTCTTATAATTTCTTATGTGTTTGCATATCTTGTGCTATATCTGTTTCTCTAGTAAAACCCTGACTGATACAAATGTTTTGTTTAGATCACAGTGTGTAGAGGTTTCAGTCCATAAGTGTCTGGCTCACAGACAGGGTGGCACATGGCAGAGGGGCAGCATTTCATGGCAGTGGAAGATAACAAAAGGAACAAGAGAGGCGAGGAGGAGAAATCTTCTTTTCCTCTCTTACACTGTATACAGGATGCACTGAACTGCTATCCTAGCACTAGTTTACAAACCATTTGCAAACTTTAGATTCTGCTACCTCTGGAAAGCCCTCCCCGACCCATGGCTGCATGAGACACTGAGGGGACATCCAGGTCCAGATCATGACCATATTTAATGAGTAAATAAAGGAATGGAGATATGGCTTTGCATATAAAGCATTAATCCAATGCCTGTCTTATAGTACATATTCTTCAAAGCTCAGTGTTTATTATTTCGAAGAGTAGGTATCAGATTTAAACTGAGGGATTCGGAAATTTTTTTCTGGAAAAGTTGATATTGAAGGAAGGTGAAGTTGCAAGTCAAGTTCTTGTAGCACCCATGCTTGTGGGCATAACAGAACTGAGGTTTTTAATCTGATGTTTTAAGGGGAAAAATAGACTACTTACTTTACTTTGAAATTATTTGACTTAATTTCTTCTGAAATGTTCAAAGCTTTGCCCAAAATTGTCTCTTTGAGGAAGGTGAGAGGAAGGGCAATTATTTTGTTATAGATAGGAAATTAAAGAACACAGAATAAAAGTAAAGTAATAGATCTTTTAGAAGAGAGGAAGGAATGAAAGGCAAAGGGTAACAAAGAAAAACCTGGGGTCAATGGGTCGAGGAAAGTATTACTGAATTCCTAACAAATTTCATGTTTGGCTGGCACAGGCCATATGCCCCAAAAGGACATGCAGGAATGGCACATGGCCCATGTTCATGTCTTGGGGGCTCCAAGGCCAACTTGTCTACCCTCAGTAGAAATAATCAAAGTTCAGCCATGGAAGGCCTTGGTCAAGATTATTGTGTGGGCTCGAATGACCTCCTTTAGGCTAAATAAGATCTGATTAAGTCTGAGGTGTCATATGATACCCACAGTCTTAATTTAGGAACATTTTGCAGAAAACACTGAAGATTTCAGATTAGGATGCATATTTATGGGGTTTTATAGGAAACCATCATTTTACCACACACTGTACTATTTCTACTTTGCCAACCTAAGCTCATTTAAAGAGCTTAAAATAACCAAAAATGCTAAAATAATTTAACATCTGTTTTCCTTAAAATAAGCAAATGGAAGAAGGATTGGCTGTTGATTTCAGGCAACTCATTACAGTCTGCAGCAGGAAGAAATGGGTTCTAACTTCTGTGCACGAGAAACACCTCATTTCCTTCATGTTCTGGATCTCAAAGTGACAACTCTTAGAAAACTGGCAATGGGGACACCAAACCTGATACCCCTGTTTCCTCTGTTTTGGCTCAGGGGATATTTCCCAGAGCATCTGAATCACTGGGTTCAGGATCTTTCTTGAAACAGCCATAGTTGCTTTCTTTGATGGCCACGGAAGTCCCATAGACTGGGCTCTGACTCTTCTGAGTCAACTTTTACTTAGAGGTTGTCATAGACCAAACTCTGAGAATGCAGAGACAGTGTAAAAAAAAATCTCTTCCTATAAGAAACATGAATTGACTACACAGAAGAAAAATGCCAGTAGTGTGCAGCAGGGTGACAAGGACTCCATGACAGACTTATGTTCCATGGAAGCCCATGGAGGAGAAGAAGGTCATTTAATCATTGGTTTCTGGAGTGTTCCTTTGAGTGAAAGCCTTGCCCTGTAATGGGAAGGGATAAACACGGAGAAAGAAAGTTTCTTTTCATCCAGAAACTCAACATACTTTTGTGAGGGAAAAACAAGAGCTTTATACCTCAAATAATACGTAATGAAATCTGTTGTAAGTTCCTTAAAATAGCTGTGAAAAAGTGCCATGTGCCCTGGGAGGACTGCTATTTTAATCATTGTGACAGACTGAAATCACACCTTAAAATTCTCAGTACAATATTTTAATATGTATTTTAGAAGGCATTGCTGAGTTGGAAACAATGAAAATCCTAGGAGCCACAAATACATAAAGCAGAAGTCTAGATCTGTACAGGTGAGCCAACAGTGAGAACCAGCAGGTCCCATAAAGTCTTCTGCTAGTTCCTTAGGATTTCAGTTTTGGAGCTAAAGTGAGGTCAGGAATCTAAACCTAAGATTTTTCTGAGAGGGATAGTAGACTCAAGATACAAGCACTCTTGGTGAATCGGTGAAGCAGGTGAGTCCCTGCCTTGCCTGTGACTCTGGGTAGAAGTGCAAAATTCCTCACAGAGCTGGACATGGTGAGAGTTTGAGTTCCAGATTCATGCTACTGTATGTTTAAGATCCTTGAGCTGAGAATTTATTATAAATTGACCCCAGACTGATAGTGTCCCAGAATCCCCAGCAGAAACAACTATAGATCTTGGTGGAGCATACAGATACTTTAAGTAGGTCTAAAATATCCTCACAGATGACTTTGTGGGTGTTATGGTTTATGTCTAGTTGTCCCCCCAAAGCCTCATGCAATCATGGGGCGGGGACTACTAGAATTTGAGACATGAGTCATGATTCATTAGGATTATGTGTTACAATTGGTTCCTCCCTGGAGCATGACCTGGGCCTGCCTGGGATATGATTGGCTCCTCCCTAGAGCGGGATCAAGGGCCCATCCTGGGGTGTTATTGGTTCCACCCTAGGGCACAACGGGCCCACGTCAGAGTGGCTGAGCACAAAGAGACTTTTTAAAGGGCTGTTACTCTCTGCTCCGGTGAGTTGGTTGTTCTGCCGCCATGAACTGGATGCCCTCTGCCCTGTTCCACTCAGCCT